>PVIR01003729.1:0-85700 GCA_004026965.1 Petromus typicus | reverse complement strand
GGATGTGCCAAGTCTTTTCTTGGCAGGTGTGGGCCATCTTTGTCATTCAGAAAATGTTTTCTGGGCTGGGAATTTTAGCTCAGTGGTTCCAGCACCTGCTTGGCAAGCACAAGGTCCTGAGTTTGATCCCCGGTAACCACATACAACAATACCAGACGTGGTGACTCATGCCCACTAGCAGTCAGTATCACACACCACAATGCCAGGTGTGGTGGCTCACAACTGAAATCTTAGCACTCGGGAGGCAGAGGCAGGAGGATTTCTGTGAATTCGAGGCTGGCCTGGGTTACATAGTGAGTTCAGGACCAGCCTAAACTATAATGCAAGACCTTGTCTCAAAAACTGAAAAAAAGAATTCTTTCTGTGTAGCCTGGACACTAATGCAGTTACAAATGGGTACATCCTGATAATCCTTTCAGATAAACACATTATTCTCCTGCAAGTTAAACATTATTCTTCTTTAATTAGAAAATAGAATGAGAAAGTCCTTGGTCTATAATTGATGCTATTGAAGACTACTGTGCATTACCAGTTCTAAAAAAAAAAGATTCTAAGTATATAATTTGTTATCCTTTCCTTGGAATAGTTAGCTGTTAATATCTCAGCCATTTGCAGTAGGTTTTCTTTTACAACACCAGGCAAAGAAGAAAACAAAGAATGGCTGTACAAAGGGCAATTGCACAAAGTAAATGTAACATTCAAAAAATGAGCTAACCTCTGGTACATTTTCTACTGAGGTCGCTAAGAGGTGCTTCTGCTGGGGCCTTGTCACAGCACTTGTCACACATACTTTGTGAGATGATGTGTTCAGAAGTAATTATAGGCGACAAGCTGGGCAGGTGGTGTACACCTGTGATCCCACCACTCAGGCAGAAGGGTCCCAAGTTCAAAGCCAGTCTGAACTACGTAGTGAGACCCTGTCTCAAAACGACAATGATGAAGGGTCATTACACTGAAGCAGGAAGCTTCGAGGGCGCTGGGCAGACCACCCTTAACACAAAGACGGAGCAAACAGCAGCTTTAAGTGCCAGCGGCTCAGCAAGTGACCTCTATCAGTCTAAGAGCAAGAAGAGAAGTTCGCCCTTCTTATAAACCTCTTTTTACATATACCAAGTTGGATATGTAAAGTCCACTAGAGTTTCCTTGAAAATGTAGCAAGTTGGATTTCCACAAAGCAGAGCTGTGGAGGGGGGTGGGAGCAGAGAGTTCTGGTAGGATTTTCTGAGGTCATTATGCTCCTTTAGTGACAGATTATCGAAGTTGTCATGGTTACTCAAGTGCCTCTACAAAGGACATAGTCACCTAGTTAACCCACCGTTGTCCCATTCCATAGAGAGGAGTGGCCTCTTTTCCCAATAGAAAACAGACTGGGAAGAGTTTGGAACAAAGTTGTCACAGGATAAAGTCCAAGATACCTTGCCTCTTACAAACTGCATGACCTTGGGCGAGCTATCTAACTTCTCTAGGACCAGCTTTCTTTACGTATCCATAGGATCACTGGTGGGAGCCGTTTCCTACAGTGTCATGGCTGCCCATGCAGGAGAGAAAAAGTTGGCCTGATTTCTGGATCAGAGCCCAACATTGTCTACCTTCCTCAAGGATAATTACTGTCTTTACCAGATTAAACTAAGAACCTTTACACACGTATACCAGATTAAACTGAACCTTTACATAACCTCATACCAGATTAAACTAAGAACCTTTACATACCCTCGTGCCAGATTAAATTAAGAATATTGTCAGCACACCCCACCCACCAGTTCTTTCACTAACTTTTTTATTTTCTGTACACGTGAACAGCTCGTAGGTGGTACTTGAGAAATGTATAAAAGAAGGCTGTTAAATAAACATGGCGCTCATTTGGTATTGACTGATGAGCCCTTCCAAGTCCTGCTCTCCTGTCTTTACTTATTTCTCATCCTAGCCTCTTGGCTCGGTCACCCCATTGCTCTGCCCGGCTGACCCCAGCATAATTGACGCCCAACGGTGAGACGCCAGCAGATCACCAAGTTCACAGTCTTGAAGTATTTACGACCTCAAATAGATAATTTCTGTATCAATGTACTTATTCTTAGTATATTACTTTTTTATTAATGTAATTGTAATAATACAAAAGCCCACCTGATATAACACTTAAACTGTGACATAGATTTTTATTGTTATTATTGTTCATGTGTTTATTTTTGAAACAGGGTTTCTCTGAAATTCAGGCTGCCCTTGAACTCAGGGTGTAGCCCAAGCTGGCCTGAAATTCATAGCAATCCTCTTCCCAGCCTCTCAAGTGCTGGGATCACAGGACCATCATGCCCGGCTTATGGCATAGATGTGTAAGATTGAAGTTTCCAGCATATTTTCTCACTGAGTCTATAAATTTTCATTAAATGTGCCCATTACTTTTTTCCTTAAGTGATTTGGCTTCTCTATCTGAAAAGCAGAGATCATACAGACCCATAGCTGCACAATGTTACAAAATCTGGCTTGATTTAGTCTCAGCCAATGATGTTATTGTAATTATTAGGTTAGCAGTTGGAAACATCAAAGTTAAAGTCACCTGGTTCTGTGGCTGAGGTCAAGGTGAAATAAGACAGGGACCCTCAGGACATATGATCCAGGGTTGGGACCCCTGACCCACAACTCGTTTCCCAGTGAGGGTGTGAGCATCTCTCTCCCATCGTCCTTCGCCAGCCTAGCCATCAACTCCAGTCTCAGTGCAGAGGGCAGCAGCACCCTAACAGCAGGGGTGCCGGATGTCTCTGTCTCGGGATGATGCACCTTGAGGGAGGCAACCCCTAAAATAGAGGAAAGTTTCCCCAAAATACCATACTCCGGGGCCGGGAAGTTAGCTCAGTGGTTCTGGCGCCTGTCTTGCAAGCACAAGGACCCAGGTTCGATTCCCCGGTAACCACATAACAATACTGGGTGTGGAGACCCACACCCAGCAGCAACCAGTACCACATTCCACAGTGCCGGGCGTGGTGGCTCACGCCTGTAATCCCAGCACTCGGGAGGCAGAGGCAGGAGGATTGTGATGTGAGTTTGAGGCTGAGCTCAGGGCCAGCCTAAACTACAAAGCGAGACCCTGTCTCAAAAAAACCTAAAAGAAAAAAATACCATACTCGGGACCCAGTGCCAAATTACCAGACCCTCAGTGGACCCAACCAGCACCCTTGAAAGTTGGTCTGCTTCTCTTTGAGGTGATGGCAGCTCTTCTGCTCCTCTCCAGACTCGTCCTGCCCCATTTCCTCTTTCTTCCCGTACAGCTCCCCCTGGAGGGTTACCAAGGATACCCTCTGTCCAGGGGTGTTTATTTTTATCACACTTGCTTTTAAGTTTGTAGTTGGAAGAGTTCGTAAATGTTGTTAGGCTGTCTTTTGAAATGAAAATTTTCCTTTTTAAAATCACTTGCCATTGGACATTTTATAATTTTCCTTATTTTAAATAATCATGCTTTGCTTCCTGCTTCATTAATCATGTTTATCGCTGATCTGTATTTCTTTCCACACTGGCCTGGGAGGTCTGTGGTGGAGCACTTATGGTCCTTTGTGGGGTTCTCTAAACTGTATCGCAAGCTTTATCTTTTTTATCTCTTTGAACATTTCCTCAGGTCTACCTGGGTAATTAAATGATCATGTGATTTTCACTTTGCATAAATAATACCAAGATTTCATTTCTGGGCCAAACTGATTTGTAGTTTCAAGCTGTGTCCTGACTCCTCAGGGCGTTCGGGTCATTTAAGACTACTCTGGTGTTAGAAGCCTGTCTGAATTTTTAAAATATACTCCAGACCTGCTGCTTGTTTTTAGTTTCCCTTCACATCTCACAGCAGGGAGTCTTGACCTTAAAATTAAAATATAATAGATTATTTTATCTACTTTATAGTAGAATTCATGGGAAAACTAAAAGGAAATATGAAAAAAGTACATTTTGTCCTTTTTATTATGTAAGTTGAAAGTACCGGAAGTCAGCAGCAAACAAGCACACACAGGGAAACTGAGTTACTAGCAAAAGAAATAAGCTTTTCTAATGTATGATCTCTAGAATAAGACTTTCTCAAATGTCTGAAAACTACAAAGGCTATAGGAGTTGACATGATAGGAGTCTCGCTTGCTGAAAATCAACAGTGAACGTGGAGAATGAATTTTGCATCTTGTGCCCTAGAAAACAGGCCAGGTCAGTGATGTCCCAGGGGTCTGCCCTGAGCGGAAGTGCCCCGACCGGAAGTGCCCCGACCGGAAGTGCCCTGCCATGATCCTCCCAGGGAATACATACGGTGCAGGCTCTTCACCATCGCTAAACCTCACAGACAGGCTGTGTGTCCATCAGCAGGAGAACGGTTAAAGAAAACGTGGTGTTCACACCCTATGGCTCCATAGACAGAAAACAAGTCATTTTGTGGGAGAATGGATGCTACTTAAGCCCATAATGTCCAGAGGAATAAATCAGACACACGATTTAACCAGGGCATAGTTTTTCTTACTTGAGAAATCTTATTTCTATTATTTGAGAAGGTACAAATGCATTAAAGAGAAAACTAAAAGATAGGTACCAGGAAACAGGGAGATAGGTCTTTTGCAAAGCAATGAAGAACTGAGATACGACATGTACGTGACTATCTCCCCCCAGGGAATGTGGTCATTCCGTCCTACAAACGTGGGTTCAAAAAGTAAAACTGAACAAGAGCAACAACAAACTAATTCTACAGCCCAGAAAGTCTGTGCCATGATCTACAAGAACCCAGAAAGTCGGCCTTCTGGAAGTCACCTTTGAGAAAGCCGGCTCTGTCTCCAGTGAAACAGCCCCAAATCTCAACAGTAACTGCCGCAGAGTGGGCCCCAAGAGGCTGGCTGAGGAGACTCACGCCCACCATCAATCAGAATCACATACCACAGTGCCAGGTGTAGCTCACACCTGTAGTCCCAGCACTTGGGAGACAGAGGCAGGAGGATTGCTATGAGTTCAGGCTGAGCTCAGGGCCAGCCTGAACTACAAAGCAAGACCCTGTCTCAAAAAAAAAAAAAAAATCAGTCCAACTAGGTATGGTGGCACATACCTGTCATCCCAGCACTCAGAAGATTGAGGCAGGAGGATCACTGTGAGTTTAAGGACAACCTGGGCTACATAGTGGGTTTGAGGCCAGTCTGGGCTGTATAACAATACCCTAGTTCCCCCCCTAAAAAAAAAAATGTAAAGGGCTGGGGATTTAGGTCAGTGGTTCCAGCGTCTCACTGGCAAGCACAAGGTGCCAAGTTTAATCCCTGGTAACCAAACACCACAATTCCAGGTGTGGTGACTCACACCTGTAATCCCAGCACTCAAGAGGCAGAGGCATGAGGATTGCTGTGAGTTCAAGGCTTGCCTGAGCTACATAGTGAGTTCAAGGCCAGCCTGAACTACAAAGCACGACCTTGTTTTAAAAGAAAAGTTTAAAAAAATCAATCTAAAAATCTAATTGTTTGATTTATGGTTTAGTGAAAAGAACTTGCTGTTAACTATAAAAGATTGTTTTCAAATACATCTTCCTTCAGTTTAATAAATTTACTACTTTACATAAAGATATAAAAAGCATAAAAGTGGCCTTTAACTTACCACATATAGGTAATGAACCTGCAGGTCTGTGTATGATAGTTACCCAATCAAGTTTATAAAAATTAGTATCAGAGACAAGCAATTAATTGTAGAGACAAGCAATTTCTAGGAATTACAAGGTTCTACAAACGTGAGTTAATGTTACACAATATAGGAATACTATGATAAGTTTGAAAATTATATTTATTTTTTGAAAAATGATGGGCAGTAACTTTAAATCAGTACAAATTCACAATAGACTTTTCAAGTATTCAATTTTTGACATATGATAATCAAATGTAAACCATTGTTTGCAATACTCTTCAACAGTGTGCAAAAATAAGACCTGATTGAAGAAACATCATTTAATAATTTGACTTCTTTACGAAGCATCAAAAATCATCATTATATTGTAAACATGATCCAAGTAAGTCTTACGCTATGAAAAAAAGAACCCAATCCCCCAAAGCAATGCAAATCTCACCTCCTCCAGAAACAAATATATATATATATATATATATATATATATATATATATATATATATATATATATCAAAATTAACAAGGAGATAGTAACAGAATCGGCCTGTCAGGGCATACAGAAAACCATTTCTAACAGAGAAGATTCCCCCTACAGGTACAGCTGTGAGAGGTAATGAGGTCCCTTAAATTCGCTCTTGAAAATTCCGCAAGGCCTCCTCGTGGTCCATTGAGTCCTCCAGAAGGTCTGGTCTCCGTGGGACGCAGCCTGTGACAGCAGCCCCGGAATCCTACTCGAGGCCTCCACTCGCAGGGTGCTGCATTAACAGAGCACAGAGAAACACGTCACTGCGTGGTTCCCGCCTGGAATCCCAGCACTCGGGAGGCAGAGGCAGGAGGACTGCTGTGAGTCCGAGGCTAGCCCGGGCCTCACAGTGAATTCAGGGCCAGGCTGAACCACAAAGGGAGACTCTGTCTCAAAAAATACAAAATAAATAAAAAAGAAACATGTCACTGTGTCTGTGGGCAAAGAATTCACCTCCTCAAGAAGCCTATTTTGAATTAGTCTCTGAATCTACATTTTGACCCAATTTCCTGCACATTTAGTCATGGGGTTGATGGCAAAAAGAGAACCTTTAAACTTCACACTAAATACAGCGAACTCGCCCTCACGATCAGAGAGACAGACAGACAGACAGACAGAGGTTCTTACTGCTGCCTTCAGAGCCTGATCCAGATCTTCCAGCAGGTCTTTCTCATCCTCTAAGCCCACAGAGAGTCGAATCAGCGTGTCACTAATCCCAAGGGTCTCCCTGTCCTTCTTAGGGACCGACGCGTGGGTCATGAGTGCCCTAGAAGAATGGATGGCATTTGGGTCATTGTGCCAAGGAAGGCAGATTTCTGTCTTACCTGTTGCAATTACCTTCAAATTTTTTCTGCTTCAAACCACAAAATCTTCAAAGCTGTATAACTTTTCACATGAAGAAACAAAAATAATTATAAATTTTTTCTAATTGTGACTATAAGCGAAAACCAAGATTTTAAAATCATGTTTATACCACTGGTAAGGAATACTCAGTCCCAGCAATGGAGGTGCCTATCAAGTACCCCATTCAGAAGAGAAATACCAGCCTCCGGGGGGGTCTGACCAAAATATACGGTGAATGTTAAGTTTTTTAAACTATCACAAGAGACACACTGAACCACAGCAAGCTTTCTGCCTCACTTTGAGCCCTCTCCTCCACCATAGCTGCCACTTTCTGCAGCAGTCCTGGAGTCCTCTTTTCTGAGGGTCTGTGTGCAGGTGATCAGAAAGGCGGTAAATGCTGCGACCAAACATCTTCAAACAGAATGGCGGCCTCGTGAGAACCCCACACCATCCCCTCCACTGCATTTACCAGGTCTGGTCCCCGCCATGCAGTCTCCAGCTGCTCCCACAGTCAAAATGTCCGCAAGAAGGAAAAGTCTGGCAGAGACTTGGGGCATCAAGGCAACCACAACAGAGCAAGTAAAGATGAGAACGAAGACTTGGGCCTCCAGAGCCACTCCAGAAAATTGCAAGGACCGTGGGATGGGTGCGCTCTGTACAAGGGGGAATATCTTGAGGGCGATTAACAGCCATCTGCCCTTCAATTTCATTGTTGATTTCTAATATTCACCCTATTTCTCTATCACATCTCAGAGATAAGACTATCAGCCTGAACATAGGAGGCTTTGGCCAGAAGTCACCTTCCCAGGAGCAGGCTGGACAGCTACTTTTACATGGCCTCTTGGGCAATGACCTACAGAATTAACCCCGCCTGACCAAGGGGATCGATCTGGAACCGTTCCCGCCAGGAGGACAGGGAAAGACAAGCCAGGAATCCAGCACAAGTAGCCCAGGACAAAGAGGCCCCGAAGAATTTTCTAAGCTAGCCCGCAACTCATTGTTACTACTGGCACGTGGAAATATAAAGTCCTGGCTCCCGCGCAAGCCCCACCGCGAGACTGAGGACCAAAAACGATGAGACATTCTCCTGCCTTAGACAAGAAACCAAGAGCTTCGCTGGGGCAGCTCACCGAACAGTCATCCAGAGGCCACCCAGGAGGCGTGGGCAAGTGCACTGCAGGCCGAGCTCGGAGGTGCAGACTCAGGCTGACTTAGCCCAGCACACTAATCACGGCCACCCACCTCCTTTCCCAGGCACGAAGGTGTCAGGGCTCACCTCAGAGCCACGGCCCGTCCTGGTGGGGGAGAGTAATCAGCATCCTCTTCCCTCACTCAGGAGACTGACACACACACAGGCAGACTGTGCACAAGTGTGGACCTAAGACCTTCGTCCCCAGAGCCCTGTAGACTTGGGTGTGAATCCTGCTCCTCCAAGCACTGGCTTAGAACCTGTCGCTGGTGCTTATTTCCTTACAGAAATAATAATGGAACTGGCAATGTGCTTACTGTGAGGCAGTCATTCACGCTGACTCATTTAACGAATTAGGAGCTGGGCATGGTAGTGCGCACCTGTAATCTCAGCACTCGGGAGGCTGAGGCAGGAGGATCGCCAAAAATTTGAAGCAAGCCTGGGCTATGTAGTGAGGTCAAGATCAGCCTCGCCTACAGAGAGACACCCTGTCTCAAAAATCAATCAATCAATAAAATGTTGCATGTTTCTCTTATAAGAAACCCAAAGTATAAACAATGCACAACATAAAAGATATATAATAAGAATTAGGGAGACAGATCTTAAATGGGAGAGTGTCAAGAGGAGGAGGGAGGGGATGAACCAGGGAGTGGAGAAGCGCTGTGTACGCGCCAACCCCTCACAGGGAAGGTGGACATCAGGGACTGCAAGTGTGGACCGATAAAACTTTTCAAATAAAAAAACTGAAATGCTAAAACATGGATAAAAATTAATATAATGTTTATTTTAAAAGTTTAGCCATGGGTATCAACTGAAAGAACTTATACACAGTACTTCCTAGTCCCTGGAATACACGAGGGACCTAATGAAATGTAACTCATGGTGGTGGTTAAGTTATTCAACTGGGTACTGATATGCACCGACGCATCGGCTCAGGGATTCCCCCCCCCCCCGGGTTCGCACGACAGTTCTAAGAACTAGGAAAAGGGGATCCTAAAAGGAAGGATTTAGAGGAGAAAAGCCGCTCCCACCACAGCCTCCTACTGCGAGTCCAACCTGGCACAGCAGAGCGGGCCCACAACGGGCCTCAGCTCACGGCCCTTGGACCCGGGTCAGGGTTCGGGCCCGGGTGAGGCCAAGCAGCTTTAAACCACAGCCCTCCATGAACCGCGAGCCAGGTGGCCTCGGTTTTTAGGCAGTGAACCCTTCACGTGATGCACATTTCACTCCTACAGGAACCAGCCCGCTTTGCATGCCAACTGTGCCCTCTTGCGTAGTCAGGCTTATCAGCAGGCATGTTCTCAAAAGAGAAACAAAAAGGTATCTGCGTTATAAGAATTATTTCTTTGTCGGACCTTTTGACTCTTTCTATAACCCATAAGCCCCAGGGAGGACAGAAGAAGCCTCAGGCTTTGGTAATCCCCGACGTCCTTGACACACTGCTTCTAGGACAAAGGTACCCTGTGAATGTGCAGAGAATTAAAACAAGGCAAACTATATGTTTGCAATGGTTGAAAATCATTAGTGAGACATTGGCTCAGCATTGCAGTAAGTGTACAGAGCTTACAGCTACACAGCAAAGAAGACTTCGCCCTCCAGAACTGCGTCAGAAGGTGGCAAGACCCAGCTAAGGAAGCTCGGTGGACAGGGAAGCAGTGAATGGCCCTCGACCCTTCATTAACCCCAGTTTACGGATCAAAAACACTGAAGTTTAATGGTAAACTGGAGGAAACGTGTCTCAAATCAAAATGCAGCTCCTTTGACTTCCCTGATCTGAAGTCTCAAAACTAAAGTGGCCAAGAGAGTCCTGCGTGAGGTTTGAGCTGGTCGCCTGAACACAGGAGCTGGATTTCCTTGTGTGTGAGACACACGGCTGGGCAGCTTGATCCTAGGCAACTTCCTGCGCTGAGGCTTTGTTAGAAAGCTGGGTGCTAAAATAGATGGGCTCTGGGTCAGCTGGTCAAAGGCCTAGAGAACCAGGTCGAGTTTGGACTCACTCCTCTTACTGCCTGGCACAACCGGGGCCCCTAGCCAGGATCTTCTCTGACAGTCCAGGGTGAAGCAGCTTCGGCAGACACACTGTGTTACGTGGTTCCTTGGCAACAGGGCCGTTCCGGGCCCCACCTTCCTTCCAAGACCATATGGGCGGCCCACATCAGAAGTCTGAGACCCCAGAGCGTAACTGCGGCTGGAATCTCTCCCAGGCGGATGAGGAAAGGAAGCTGCATGTGGGAGAAGGCAGCTCACTGTCACTAGCCCGATATTCAAGTTTCCCATGCTGACTAGGGCTGTCATCCATCCTGACTGTCTGCGCTACACCGAGCTCACCGTCAGGCATCGGGGGCCAGCCCTGCTTTTCCTTCTCTGTTCGCAACAGTCATTAAAGCTGACTCTGGATCTAAATACTGAGAAAAGCACAAATACACTTACGGAAGTTCAGCAAGACTTTCGTATCCTCCCAGACTCTCGGCCAGCGTAAACACCTATAACAAAGAAGGCAGAAAGTGCTTTGGGTTATAAGCGTGCTCCTGGAACAAATTATGCTTGCAAACCATGATTTCACTTGAAAAAGGATTCACTTATAAACTTGAAAATCAATGTTTAGCAGATTCTGTCGTGACTAGGTATGGTGTTGTACACTTTTAATCCCAGTACTTTGGAGCCTGAGGCAGGAGGATTGTCAGCAGTCCAAGGGCAGGTTGGGCTACATAGGGAGATCCTGTCACTAAAAAAAAAAAAAAAAAAAGAATCTTCTGTCCTCTCTGATTGGTTGGACAGTGTAAACGGTTGGGCAAAAGAACATATTCAGAGTTCTGCTACTAAGCCAGTGTCACATCACTTTTAAGCCAGTACATTTTCATGACGAAGAGGTTTACATGTGGGACCTTCGGGTACAGAAACCAAGTGAGAGACAGCGAGTGAGGCCGGCGGGTTTACCTTCAGGTGCTGGAGGAAGGTCTCAGCGTGCTGCAGCGAGCCCTTGATAAAGACGGTGACCATTCCCGGGCAGCCGGCGCACTGCCGCTTGGCCAGCTCGTGCTGCGGGTGAGAGGGCAGCCCTGCAAGCCAAGGCCGACAAGTCTCAGAGCCCGGCACTCACTCGGGGCCACGGTCTCTGTCTGCTGAGGGACGCGAAGGGCTCGCCATGACCGTCGCACTGGTCCTGGCCACCTCTCCGGATTCATGCACACCGCGTTTCCGCCTGCTCCACACCCCGCCACACGGCCCTCACCAGCCCAGCGGCACCTCGGTGCCCTCCACAGCCTCGGGACTGCTGCCCGTGCTCTCGCCTCGCCGGCTCCCTGTCACTTGCACCCTACTGAAACTCCCTGCTTATTACCAGGGGTGACAGAAAACTACAGGGCAGTGTTTACATTTTTAAGTTTACAATAATAAAAGACTCATGGCCACAAGTCCCCTCAAAATCCTGCCCTCGCTTTGCACAGACTCGCGCCCCATCCTGGCTGCTCCTTCAGCAGCTCCGGAGTCCTCCCTCCTGAGAGCCATTAGCTGTGCTGTCCTGGAAGCCACCATGTCCTGACTTGATTCAAAACATTTCCCTTTCTGGGCATCCTGACTCTAGGGAAGAGCTGGCTGTCACACAGTGCCACATGCGGGGAGTCGGGCCGATGAGGACGACAGTGACGATTTTATGAGCCGCCTTTCTGCTGGACGGCACGCGGCGGCAGCAGTCTCTGTATTTCATAAAGACCCTGAGGATACAGCACTCGGGAGCTGCTGCAGACAGGGCCAGACAACGGGGCGGGGGTGCACCTTGAGGGGGGTTCTCAGAGGGCTTAACAGCAATGTGTCTCTAATAACAGTGATACATTTTTTCAAATATAAACATTCACTTTGCACATTTCTGCCATAGTTTGTCTTATCTACCAGACCTTCTCCTTGAGGGAAAATCTATTCACTCAATAGCTGGAGCTCATTCCTAGCACAAACCTTGGCTGATAGTGGGTAACTAACAAGCATTTGTTAGCCACTGTGGCTCACACCTGTCTCCCAGCACTCCAGAGGCTGAGGCAGGAGGATCGTCACAAATTCCAGGCCAGCATAGATTACGGAGTGAGACCTTGTGTCAAAATGAAAAAAAGAAAGAAAAAGGAAGAGAAAAGGAGGAAGGGGAGGGGAGGGAAACCAAACCAACATACCAGGATAAACAACCTTTTCCACCCGGGGGTTAGATTCCAGGAAGCGGGCCACCGCCATCCCATTTTGGAAATGCTTCTCCATGCGGACTTGCAGCGTCTTGAGGCCTCGGAGGCACAGGTAGCAGTCGAAAGCGGACGGCACTGTTCCCAGAGCTTCAAAGGAACACATCAGGGGTTAGTGACAGGAGCCAGGAGCAGCTGCCGGGCTGTGGTCACTGAGTGACTTGTGAAGCCAACTCCAAAGCTCCACACGGGGGTTCGTGGGGAAACTGCTGCATCAAATTGGAATCAGGAAAACAAACATGAAATGTGCTTGAAAATAAGAGGGGAGCTGGGCGTGGTAGCGCACACCTTTCACTGTAGCACTCAGGAGGCTGAGGCAGGAGGATCCTTGAGAGTTTCAGGACAGCCTGGGCTACACAGTGAGTTCAAGGTCAGCCTGACTGCGTAGCAAAACCTTGTCTCAAAACACAAAAACGAAAACAAAATGGGGGGGGGGATGAATCTCCTAAAAAGTAATTAAAAACACAAAAGTATGAACTTGTCAACCATGAAGATAAATAGTCCTGCGCATGGATTTTTGTTTGGTTTTGGTTTTTTGTTTGTTTGATTTTGGAGACATGAGCTCTCTATGACATTCAAACTAGCCTTTAACTCATTGTGTAGCCCCGACTGGCCTCAGATTCACACCAACTCTGCTTCAGCCTCCTACGTACTGGGATTATAGACATGCACTATTTTTTAATACTTACTATTTTGCAGGAAACGAAGTCTTTCATGGAGGTCGTCAGAATTCACTGATACTAAGCCCATCACCACATCACTGTGCCCTACAGCAAAACGAAACCATTTAGACTAAAAGCAGTGTATATGTTTAGTCTCCACTTTATTGTTTTCAAAACATAACTTTCCTTTGGCAAAAAAAGTCAGCAAAAAGTCCTCTAAAAGAAGTTTAAGTAAACTCTATTCAACCTGACAGGAACAAACCTATTCCTAAAGCAATCAAATACGAAGTAAGAACTAAATATTTCTTTCCAAGCTGCCAGTAGGTGAAAACAAAATCTTTGACAGTAAATTATAATCATTTCCCCCTGAATCATGAACATAGTTTTGCCGTCTATAAAATCAATCTTATTATTAATCGATCAAAAGTTTTTTTGTATTTGTCCACGAGTCCCAGACAGAACCTTCAGGACAGCAGAAGAGACAGCATCGAATGCCAGCGCGGTGCCACCCTCACTGGGGCTGAAAGCACCTTACCGTTCATGTACTTAGTAGCGGAACACATGCAGATGTCGGCACCCAGCGCCAGCGGCCGCTGCAAGACAAAGCAGCGAGGATTTTATGTGAGAAGCCACGAGACGTCTCTCTGTCTGCAGCTCCATCTCCTCCCACCTGCTCAGCACTGCTCTGCCAGTCCCTGTGTGTCTAGTTTCCCGACCTGGCTCTGAAGCTGGGACCAGACTCAGCGCTTTGTGACTCAGGACACATAGTGCAGTTCCCACGGTCACAGTCTGCTTACACTTCCAACCCCAGAACGTCACAAGCTGCTCCATGATGATTCAGTCGTGACCTGAACTCTTTTGGCTCTCACCACACCAGTTTTGCCAAACATCAAGCCACTTGTGAAGAAATCTCTTCAGGCTTTTCCTCCTGTCTATTTGTGATGCAGATTAATCCTTTAGTCTTAAAACACCTGTTCACGCTGCCAGTTAAAGCCACCACTGAGGAAGACATCAAATGTTGTGCGCACACTTTCTTCGTTCTTCACTCTCTTGTTTTGTTTCTATCCTGAGGATCAGCCCAAGGCCTTCGCAGTGAGCTACATTCTCAGCCCTTTCCATTACCCAGGTCGTCCGGCTGGTTTAAATCCTGTGATCCTCCTGTCCTCAGCCTGCCAGAGTACCGGGAGGGACAGCAGGTGTGCGCCACACACTCGGCCTCACTTTCTTTCAAGTGTCTGTCTATTTTTTGATCTCACTAGCGCTGCCTGGTGCGGGAAGGCAATAGTGTAGGCTGTGCGGAAACTTTTCCAAGGGCGATACCAAAGTAGGACGTGAAGCCTTTCCCACAGCGCCACCCTGGAATAGACGACGTTAGGGTCTCTCCCGAAACTAACTTTCTGGGAACTTCATAGTCCAAAGAGAAAATAATAAATATGTAGCATCTATTGATCTCACCATGAACCAAGCACTGGCTAACGAGTACCTTACCGGACCCAGGGAAGTACCTCAGAACACACTCCACCAACTCAGTAGTCAGGGCCTTTATGGTTTTCACTGAACAAATATGACAAAAGAGGCTGATCGCTGGGATCTAAGAGCCCCCTGGCAACTGGCTGGGAGACAGCTATCCCAAGCTGCTGTCTGCAGCCGCAGGCGGATGCGTCCATTCTGCTTCTGAGAAAATCCAGAAGAGGAGAAAGAGGAAGTATTCAGCTTCCACGCAAGCCGCACAGCCAAGGGCCGCTCCACAACTGCCTGGTGGCTGCCCCAGGAGGCGACTCTGATGAATGCAACCAAGTGGAAGTGAAGAGAATTCTGGCTCTTGGCAGGGACAAGTGCTGTGGGCTTCACAAAGGCAGAAAAACTGGACCAGACCTGTTTTATTGGCAGTAACAGAAGAGAGTGGGCGAGGCCTGGCGAGTAACCCAGGCAGGGCCAGGCTGAGATAACTCGAGTGGTCTCTGTGGCAGGCGCAAGGGCAGGCGCACAGCGACTCTGCCCACCGGACCATGGCTGGTGTTCCCCGCCCTAATGGGCGTGGCAGACTGTTTGGGACAAGCAAACCCAAGACTGAATATTGCCCAGGATGAAGCGATGAGGAGTCAGATTTTCACCTGTCACAAGAAACAGCTAGATACACCCGAGCCAGAGGCAAGCGGCCCACAAAGAGATCTGAGCACAGCTAGCCAAGAAGAGTCTCAGGAAAACAAAACAGAACAGAGCACAGCAGTATCTGTTAACAGCACAGAGCAATGGGAAGAAACCTCAAGCCGTGTTCTGTCCATGACCCGCTCCCGTGATGAATGCGATCAACACACACCGCAGATACACACTAATAAAAAGAGCACGAAGTCCATGGAGGGGTAGAGGGCAGGTTTAGGCAGGTGCTGACGGGGTGGCTGCATGAGCAACGGGGATCAAAGGGAAGGGGGAGGGGGAGAACCGAACTACAAACACCTGGAGCAACAGGTGTGTGGATTCTGCAGGATAAAGAAGAAAGAGCGAAAGCGTGCTGGGGCGAGAACAGCAGGAAGACGAGACCAAAGACAAGGTAACGCCTCACCAGGCCAGGAAACCAGTTAGGCTACCCCCAGGAAAGGAGGGAGAACACTGGGGGACACACACAGCTCAGAGGGGCTGAACCTTGGGTGCAACCTCTATGTCCATCAACAGATGGATAAAGAAAATTGATACTTACACACCACAGAGTGCTACTTTGCCATAAAGAAGGATAAACTTGAGCATTTGTAGGAAAATGGACACACATCAAGACTATAATGTTCAGTGAATAAATCAGATGCACAAGTTTAAATACTACATGGTTCTCTTATATGAGGAACCCAAAATATAAATAAGGAGTAAAATAAAAGACAGATAACAGGAACTAGACACAGATCTTGTGCAAATGGCAAAGGGTTGGAGGGATGAGGAGATGGGAGGCGAAGGGAACGCGATAGACCTGAGATGCGTTAGGCACACGGACCAACTCCAGACACAGAGTGTAAATATTCTCCACCACCAACGTGCACTCTCATAAGAACTAATGAAAATATCCAAAAGTAAAGAGAAAAGACAGGTGAGTCGGTCACAGACTCTCCAGAGTGATCTAACGAGAACAAAACAAAAACCGGGTGTGGGAAGAAGAAAAGTAAAGGGAGAGAATGGAGCACTAGGGAGGGCTTGTCCTAAGAGGAGTAAGTGTGAAGAGCAGCGGAAAGAGCCCGTCCGGCGGAGACGTGGCATCGCCTCCGAGCTCCTCGCTGGACCCTCATCACCAAGCCGTGGGATCCCACGCAAGGTGTCTGCCAATGGGTGAGCATCGTTATGAGAGGGGCTCACAGAGGTCACATCGGTAAACCCAGCACTGGAAAGGCTGAGGTACGAGGGACCTGAGTTCAAGGCCAGCCTGGATTACATGGTGCGATTCTGGAGGGACAGGGAGGAGAGAGAGAGAGAAAGAAATGGAGTGGGGGAGAAAGAAAGACAGAGGGAGAGGGAGACAGAGAGACAGTCAGACAGAGCCGCAGATCCCAGGGCCCCTGCTGGTTCTTCTACCCATCTGGCTTCTGTAAGCCAGTCCTGTGCCGCACCAGACCTGAGGTGCCTGCTGCTGGACTCCTGGCCCCAGAACTGTCAGGCAGCACACATCTGGATAAGCCAGGCCCTTATTTTGGCACAGCGGTCCAAACAGCCAAGGCAGGAGCACCATGAACGCTTAGGTATAACGGAAGACAAACGAAGTAGAAATGCTCAATACAAATCCCTTATAGACATCAAGACCAGGCAGTCTGTGGGTATGGAGGGAAGAACAACGAGAAGTAGGAGAAGTGGGAAAATAACGTAGGACTAGACTGGGATCGCCCCGAGCAGAACTTTCCTTTTAAAGTTAGCCAGATAAGAATTTAATTAAAAAAATACAAGGAGCTGGTCTGGTAGCACACCTGTAATTCCAGCACTCAGGAGGCTGAGGCAGGAGGATCATACGAGTTGAGGCCAGCTTGGGCGACATAACGTGTTCAAGGCCAGCATGAACCACACAGTGCGACCTTGTCTCAAAAAAAGTGGCTTTGGGCCGGGGATTTAGCTCAGTGGTTCCGGTGTCTGTTTTGCAAGCGCAGGGACCCAGGTTCGATCCCCGGTAACCACATACCTATACTGGACGTGGAGACTCACACCCAGCAGCAACCAGTACCACATGCCACAGTGCCGAGCGTGGTGGCTCATGCCTGTAATCCCAGCACTCGGGAGGCAGAGGCAGGAGGATTGCTGTGATGTGAGTTTGAGGCTGAGCTCATGGCCAGCCTGAACTACAAAGTGAGACCCTGTCTCAAAAAAAAAAAAAAAAAAAAAGGCTTTAATGTGACTAACCTCAAATATATATACATACACATAGCATGTGTGTGATGAAAAACTTTTATGGCCAAATAGATATTCAAGGCTTTGGGAATATAATGACACAGTAAGGCCCTGTGTTCAAAGGGTTTACACACCTTAAGAGAACTAGAAGTTTTGAATCCAGATAGTTTTTTTTTTTTTTTTTTGAGACAGGATCTCACTTTTGTAGTTCAGGTTGGCCTCAAGCTCAGTCTTAAACTCACAGCGATCTTCCTGCATCTGCCTCCAAGTGCTGGGATTACAGATGTGAGCCACCATGCCCAGCACTGTGGTATGTGCAACTGATTGTGGGTAGGCACGAGTCTCCATGCCCAATATTGTTGTATGTGGTTTCCAGGAATCGAACCCAGGTCCTTGCACTTGCAAGGCAGGTGCTGGAACCACTGAGTTAAATCCCCAACCTTGAATCCAGATAATATTTTAAACTGTAAGTATCAGCCAGGCCTAGTGGCACAGACCTATAGTCTCAGCACTCAGGAGGCCGAGGCAGGAGGATCAAGCTCAGCCAGCCAATATAGGAGTTGAAAGCCAACCTGAATTACACAGAGACCCTGCCTCTAAAAACCAGACAAACAAACAGGGACGGAGCTCCGTACAACAAAGGCCCTACATTCAAACCAGCTACCACACACACACACACACACACTCACACACACGCGCGCGCGCGCGCACGTATAATATCAAAAGAAGTTTGAAGAGATACTAATGGTAGAAAAAGTTCAAATATAATTCTTTGCCTAATTAGTAATTCTGATTAGATGATCCAACTTCACAAGTTCAGTAAGCATCTAACATTCACCAGATCTCCTTTTCTGATTATGACTATTTATGCCGAAAGGAATCCCTTCTCACTTACCTGGAAATATGCAGACATGAAGGAGTTATCCACGACCAGGATGATGTCTCCGTGCTTGCGGACGATCTGAGCGCAGGCTGCAATGTCGGCAAGCTTCAGGCCGGGGTTGGTGGGGGTTTCCAGCCAGACAAGCTGCAGTTATTGAGAAGCAAGTCAGTTTCTAGCGCTACAAACACGATTCTCAACCTTGCAACAGCTGCGAGCTTCCGCGTTGCAGTAGCAGCCCCAGGACCCTGGTGCAGGCCCTGTCCCAGCCGCCTGCCCTGCTGGCCGCTCAGCCTCCATCCCCACGTCCACATTCCCGAGGTGGCCGGGAGTATCTGCCTTGGAGAGTCGTCAGGGTCGGACAAGACTGTGTGTGTCTCAGCATGAAAGTGTGGGACTGTTATCATTTCTTTCCATAGAGAAAGAGGATTATCCCAAAGACAGTCAGTGTCTGGAAATGTTACCGACGGCCAGACGACAGAGGCTGTGTCACAGCACATCCTAGAACTCTGTTAATGAGAATTACGCCGAGGAAGCCAAGAATGTCTCTAGTATGATAAATATTAATACCAGAGGCACGAGAATCCACAGGAAGAACCACCTAGGACTTGAAGGTCTATGCCTCAGGCCAAGGGAGAAACTGCGGACCCCCGGCCTCCACGTCCCCGGCCCCCAGCTTAAGAACATGGTGCACTTGCGACAGCTACTGAAGGAAAGAGAATTCTGTTTGCCAACAAGGTACCGCTGTGTGGAATTATATTATCTTCAGCCCTCTTTTTCAAAGAACTTAGGATTCTTTTTTAACCTTCCCCCATCAATAGGCAAGTGGGTTCTTACACCAGAACTTTCAAACAGAAAATTGGAAAGTGGCTAAAGTAAAGCACATTCCATAAAAGCCTTGAACTATGTAAAGAGTCTCTAAAAATGACTCCAGGGTAAGAGTCAATTATTCCTAGAGATTAAAAAAAAAAAAAAAGGAAAAAGTTACAAAACAGATTTGACATGGACTTTAAAATTTCAAGTTCAGATTTCTTACACATATTTCAGAGCAGAACATACATTAAGTCAGTAAAGACCATTTACAAAGTGTGTGGACAAAGCTTAATATATTCACAGGTGCATTTCCTCCTTTAGAAAGATTCAGATTGGTTATTTAATAACTGTATTTTCTCTTAAGAAAGGATCATTTTTTTAAGTTACCTTACAAATAAACCCTTGATGGTGCATACCTATAATCCCAGTTATTTAATAACTGTGTTTTCTCTCAAGAAAGGATTGTTTTTTTTTAAATTGCCTTAAAACCCTTGATGGTGCACACCTATAATCCCAGCGCTCCAGGAGACTGAGGCAGGAGGAATTTTTTGCAAATTCAAAAGCAACCCTGGCCATTGAACAACTTAGTGAGACGCTGTCTCAAATTATTTTTAAAATGGAGGTACAGCTCAGTGTGAAAACTCTGGGATCAACCCTCAGTACCAAAATAAATACATGAATTGTAATTTTAAACACTAACTAATTTCTGTAAAGAAATTATTTGTTTGAGAAAAGATGTCTATGGTTTAGCATTCACCGCCGCACCGCCTCGGTTACAGTTCTACATGCTAATCAATCCTCAGCAGAAAGGCCTGACTCCGACAGGCACATTGCTCCTTCTTGCTGACTCCTGAAGAATATAAATGAGGCTAGAGAAAGAAGATCGCGTCTGCCATCCTCTGGGGCACAGACACCCGGCAGTGCGAGCTCCCTGGCTGTGGCCCAGGGCTGCCGGGGGCCCTGCGCACCCAGAAGCCTCTGTGCCAGGCCCTGCGGTCTGGCAGGCGTCCTTCCTGTCATGCGCCATCTGCAATGACCACACCGACTTGGAGCTGCAGGTCAGGCCCGTACGCGCCTGGGGTGCTGCCAGTGATCACCCAGCCGGTGCCAAGACAAGCTGTGCCCACAGCCAGGCCTGACGTCCTGGGCTGGGCAAGAGCCGGGCACCGGCTCACTTCATTTTCACCATCGCCTTTCAAATGAAGCCAGCAGTTACTGTCATCAAACGGACAGACACTGAGACGCTGGCCAAACAGTTTCCCACATGATGCACCCGCTGTGACCGGAGTCCGAGCCTCACTCCACAGCTCGCATACGAAAGCCTGGGCACTGAGTGCGAGTCCCTGGGAGACACCAACCCTAATTAGTCTGGGGATGTGTCCAATGGCTTCTAATAAAATGTGTTACTCAGATATACATTCTATCCTGTAGCAGATAAAAAGGACGAGAATAAGACATCACAGAGAAGACGGGTAAAATGAAAATGAGATAACTTACCTTGGTTTTCGGTGTAATTGCTTCCTCTAGCAATTTGGTTTTGGAGCAGTCCACAAAAGAAATCTTTAATCCAAACTCAGATGCCACCCGCCTGAAGTACCGGTTTGTACCTGAGAGGACAGAATCAGATAAGACGGAAAGGACACAACGTCTAGAGATGCTCCTCCCTTACAGGTACAAACAAGTACACTTAGAGGAAATTCTCAATCACTAATAAAAATGGAACTAGTGAAGCCACTTGGCTATGTGGGATACCGCAGAAAAAACAAGTCTCCAGTCAGATAAAACACACTCGATACTCACAATGAGAGACAGGAGGCAAAAAATGTTTGGGAGGCTGAGGCAGGAGGATCACTGCAAGTTCAAGGCCAGCCTGGTCTAGAGAGTGAGTTCAAGATCAGCCTGAACTACACAGGGAAATCCTATCTCAAAAAACCAAAACGAAATATCCAGTGTCTATTTTCAAACAGTAAGTGGCATGTTACCTGAAACATTAATAGTTTCTTGAAACAATTTATTCTGTGTGTTCAAATCTAAAGTAAATTAAATAGTAAATTAACTAAAGTAAATTAACTGATAAAAATGTACAAAATAAACATTTAGTCTGATTATACTTTGATAACAGAAAACAACTTCCTCAATGTTTCCATCATGTGGTTCTGAAAGGGCTTTCAGTGAATAAAATGAGATAATGTAAATCGAATTGATTTTTAAATCAGACAAATTGCTTAACAGAATGACATAAAAATTGCACTGAATTTTTTTAATATTTGTAAGATTTAAAGGAAGAATTATTATTTATGTCAACAAAGATAAGCTAATTTTTGAGTTGTACAGGTTGACCCTAGGTAATATGATTGGGACAATAACTTAAAGGATGGTTAAAAATCAACAAGTTTCAGGACTTTGTCTGCCAGGGGCTCCTGTCCCCCACTCCTCCTCGTACCGGAGACCGAGCTCAGGACCTTGCGTCTGCCAGGCCACCACTGTGTTGCTCAGCTACCTGACCCTTGTTTTATTTTTTGAGACAGGATTTCACTATGTAGATGAGGCAGTGGGCTCACTGGGCTGTGAGACCAGTTAGGTGAAAATGCTAAATACTAATTTTTATCTTAAAAAAGGTTTTTATGACTTTGTCTATAGCTTTCTAGAGATTTTCAAAGGGTTTTCTGAACCCAAAAGAAAAAGCAAAACCAGCGAGGGCCTGGCCGGGTTGAGTTTTTTGAGAGTGAGCTGGTACTGTCCACCTTCGCTGCAGTGGGCGTTTTACACCCTGGAATAATCTCTGTTTCCATAGTCTCGTCTAGAGCAGAATATATCTGAGGGCTGCTCAAGTCCTGTCTTCTCGTTCCGCCAGCTCAAATACAATTCTTTGATTAGTACTGTGCATGTTTGCAGTCCATCATGATTATATTAAACATGAGGAATTGGTGCGTGGACAGAACCCATCTTAATCCTTTTTCCTTCTCCTTCCAGCTGGTCTGGCACTCACTGCCCAGCCCAGGCTGGCCTCAAAGTCTCGGTGATCCTCCTGCCTCAGCCTCACAAGTGCCAGGATTACAAGCACGCACTACTATGCCTAGCTCTTGAACAATCAGTTCCAGGCCGCAGACCCTAAGCGCTCAAGTTCCTCGGTTTAGCTCTGAGCCAGCCACACTTCGGAAAGCTGAGACGTGGTCAGTGATGCTGGCCTTGCTAACAAGCGTCCGCCCCACAGCACAAACCACCGCACGCGCCTACCTCCATACACGTCGTCCATGCAGATCACCTCGTCTCCTGCCTTCAGCAGATGAGTGATGCTCACGACAGCTGCTAAACCCGAAGCGAAGGCCAAGCCTGAAACAGAAACCCCTTTAGAAGGCTCGGAAAGCAGACCTGGCGGGAAAACCGCCCGCGGTGTTTGCTTTACTTGTCCTCCCCTCCAATGATTGGTCCAGAGTAAATTATCCTTAAAACACACACACTCACTCACACACGTGCGGTGGGTAGGAACCTGATCTTACATGCATTCTGCCTTAGTTACATTTCAGTAAAACATTTCAAAGGAATAACTCTTTGCAAAACTTGGGATAAAGTCTCACTGCCCAGTCAAGTACAGTTTTTTAAAAAATTCTTTTTTCAGACAGGGTCTTGCTATGCTAGGAGACAGGCCTCAAACTATATAGCCTAAGCCAGCCTTCAACTCACAGCAATCCTCCTGCCTCAGCCTCCTGAGTGCTAGGACTACATGTGTGTGCCACCACACTCCACTATAGTTTTACAACATTAATCTACAGTAATTTCAAAGTTGAGGAACAGAGGAAAGATATGACCAATTTTTCCATCCTAAGGATACGCAATATAATGCATAAATATTTTGTTCAAATATTTTTTTAAAATATATTTTTAATTAATTAAATTATTTGTTTGAGACAGGGTCTCATTACATAATCCAGGCTGGCCTTAAATTCTGAGGGATCCTCCTGCCTCAGCCTCCCCAGTGCTGGGATTAGCGGCATGGAAAAAAAATTTTTTTAAAGAAAGTCAGAATGAGGGCCGGGGATTTAGCTCAGTGGTTCTGGCAATTGCCTCCCCAGGGCAAGGTCTTGAGTTTGATCCCCGATAACCACATATAACAATGCCGAGCGTGGTGACTCATGTCTATCAGCAATCAGTATCACATACCACAGCGCCAGGCAAAGTGATTTATGCCTATAATCCTAGCAGTTGGGAGGCACAGGCAGGATGATTGCTGTGAGTTCGAGGCTCTCCTGGGCTACATAGTGAGCTCAGGACCAGACTGGACTACAAAGCAAGATCCTGTCTCAAAAAACAAAAACCAGGGGCCGGGGAGTTAACTCAGTGGTTCCAGCGCCTGTCTTGCAAGCACAAGGACCCGGGTTCAATTCCCCGGTGGCCACATACCATACTGGGTGTGGAGACTCACGCCCAGCAGCAACCAGTACCACATACCACAGTGCCGGGCGTGGTGGCTCATGCCTGTAATCCCAGCACTCGGGAGGCAGAGGCAGGAGGATTGCTGTTGTGAGTTTGAGGCTGAGCTCAGGGCCAGCCTGAACTACAAACCGAGACCCTGTCTCAAAAAACCTAAAAAAAAAAACCCAAAAAGTCAGAATGAGACTTAAGATGTGTTTGATCAATGCAATGATGACAGACACATGGGTCTGCCCTTTTTAGTGGCCTTTACATGAAGAAAACAGGTGATTTCATAATAATCTGCTACCCTCCTGGGAAAACTAAGTTTCCAGGAGTTCATCCCTAGACCCTAAGAGCAGATGACACAGAGTCACCGGGGACTACAAATGCCTGGGTTGCTCTTCCGAGGCACAAGGATCAGGGAAGTGAACCCGAATGTTAAAACATGTATATTCTGGTGGCTCGAGCTAGGACACTGATTGTTGTACTAACAGCTGTGTCTGGGTGAGCCTGGTATCCACAGCCAGGCTGTGCATTTACTTCCCCCACTGACCACACACAGGCGCACAACTTCACCCGGGGCACCTCAGGCTGAGGTCATTATCTTAGTGTAACAGTAAGTCTGAATGAGTGACCCCCATGGGGCGGGGACTGAACCCAGGACCTTCAGACCCAGCTCCATCCACAGCCCTTTTGAATTCTGAGACAGGCTCTCCTTCAATTGCTAAATTGCCCAGGCTGGGCTGGAACTCATGATCCTCCTGCCTCAGCCTCCCAGAGCTGGGATTACAGATGTGTACCACCACACCTGGCCTGGAATGAGGGACTCCTTTCCCATCTGCATTCTGAGCCTCTGGCAGGTTCTCAGTACATTTTCACGTCACTTACAGTACTTGCCCCCATCCAGCGCTGCCACTACTTTTTCCAAGCAGTTCCTGGTGGGATTTCCAGAGCGACTGTACACAAAACCCTGAAGAGGAAAAGAGTTTATTCTAAGACTTCACACCTATTGTCAGGGCCTCGCAGAGACTTCGCAGCACCCGTGCTGTCATCCTACCACACCAACCCTCTGTCATGTAGTGTCTGTCAATTTTGTCCTGACTTAGAAGTACCAGAGTGTCGTGGCTGGGGTGCTGAGTGGCCCTGACCTTGGCCAGTGATCCTCCTGCCTCAGTCTGTGGCTCAGGTTCACATACCTGCCACTTCCGAGCTGGGTGCCACCAGGTAAACGACTGGACACTCGCAAGAGCCCATTTTGGTCTGCGCAGTGGGGGGTGTAGCAGGCGTCGAGCTCGTGAGATGCTGTGAGAGTCACACACGACTGCTGCCACATGCTGACCACTAGGGGAGTGGCAGCTCTTAATTCTAGTAATTGTTGTCATAGTAGACTCATCTTTTCTTATTAATCTGCAGACATTACGCAAAGGGAATTACCGGGGCCAACAGTAACGCCAAGTCCGTGCTTCCTTTCCTAAGAAGTAGCGATGCCAGTTCCGTAAGCATACGTGAAGATGGTACAATTGGAGTTCAGGCTTTGGCTTAAAAGCTAGGGAGTAATTCTTGGCAAAGTACCTCCACATGCCACTTTCAAGCATGTGTGTAACGCTCCCTTTACACATGGGACGTCTTAGTGTCATCTAGTCATTTATTTAACCCTCCAGACCTGCTTAGGACAGAGAAGCCCGATGCCTCAGGACCTGCAGAGCCGGACGAGAACCCCGGATCCTGAGACTGATGAAAACACCTACAAGGTCCTCTCTGGTTCATATAGCACGTAACAAAACACTCTGGAGAAACTCTATCCCAGTGCTGCCGATTCAGGAGCCTCTGCTGTTAGTAATAATTGTAAAAGTTGTACTGTGTTCTCTCCCTGTTTTTGACAAGCTGAACAGTCAGATTTATTCTGTGGAGTCCCAGATATTCTCACAGCTCCCCACCAGGACGTCCTCACGGTCACCTGCAGCTGCACAGACCAAAGAGAAAGGAGGTGGTTGGATCCACACTGCTCCCACCACAGAGGAGCCCTGCATTCTGTCAATGTTCCCTGGAGATGTTTACCTCCAGGGCAGGGCACATTGCAGTTGCAAATGGCCTTGTGCACCCAGTGGCTTCTCAAGGAGACATAAAGTATTCGGCCCTCCAGGCACAGCTCTTCAAATTCTCTGCTGTGCCCTAAAGTGATTTTTCGAAAGATGATAAAGAGAGTCATGTGGATTTGACTGTCCCCGTTTACTTTCTGAAGACACTATCACTCCTGGACCAGATTGTTGCACTTCAGTACTAAATTGTAAAGCTTGGACAGCTGCAGACTGAGTCGACCTGCGCACGAAACGGACCATACGCTTGGAAGAGTAGCTGGATACACACAATACCGAGCAAAGTTTCCCTGAGCCACAATACAAATGCGCTGAGAACTCCACCTCACAAAACAAAGGTTGAAGTCTTCAAGAATTGTACTTGACACATTAAAGTGGTTTTCAAAGATTAATCAAGGTTCAGGACTTAGAAGGTAAAGTTAACTAATTTCTCCCAAATCTCAGTGACTCTTAAATACTCCAAGGCCATCTGATTTGCTCCCGAAAAGAACAAAAGCTGGACGATTAACAAAGAGTGCTCTTGAGTAGGTTTTACAAGTCTTTTTTTAATGAGTCTGGGTCAGTTCCTTGTCTCTAAAAAGTTCCTAAAACCTGTCCTGTCCTCTGCGCTGTTGTTGCAAATATCAAATGGAAGCAGCATAAATGTAACATGCCAAAGCACCACCGAGCAGTAATTGTGCACCCTGCAGCCTTCCAAGCAAGTAGATGTTATCATCACCCTCATTTACACAGTGGCAGCCTAAGGCTTGGAAAGCCTCAGTAACCCCAAGGTAAGAGAGGTGCGTCCATCGCCATGCGGTGCGACAAGCCCCACTGCTGGCTGATGCAATAGAGGACCGGGGTGGGAAGGAGTGGACACGGGCCGGGTCCTCTCCTGGGAGCCAGAGGCCAGCTGTTCACCGTCCCTCCAGAAAAGTGAGAGTATAGTTCAGACTAGAGTCGTCGGGATTAAACGCGTCACTACACTACTAAACGCATTACTACACGTAATATATTTTATAAACATACATAATCTATATGTGTAAACCATATTTTATGTACGTATATAAATGTGTGTATATCACACAGTAGCAGTCAGCCATTCACCTAAAACAGCTATCTGGGGATTATCTTAATTCGAGGTGGGATACGGGGCCCTTATGTTTTTAGGCTGACTGCCTCTTTACATTGCTGCTGAAGGTAACACGGAGAAGTTCGGCCCTCGATTCCCGGGCCGTGGCTGCCTCCCGCCCGCCGACCCCCTCCCGCCGCTCACCGCGTGCCGGCCGGGAGCCCCCTGCTGGAAGGTGGTGGACAGCGAGATGGGCGGCACCACGGCGCGCGAGGGCCACTGCGCGGGGTCCTGGCCGGTGTGGATGGCCTGCGTGGCGAAGTGCGCGAAGCGAGGCAGGAAACCCTGCGGGGAGGCGTCTTTGTTCTGCATGCTGAACCGCGGAGGGGGACAGCGCGGCGAGCCGAGGTCTACGGGCACCGGGGTCGCAGCACGACCAGGAGAGGGCACCGCGGCAGAGCCCCACGCGGCACCCTGGCGAGCAAGCTTTTACCCGCCGCCTCTGGGGGCGGGGCCGGCACGGACCAATGAGAGCCGGCCCCGACGCAGGCCCCGCTCGTCATTGGCTGGCAGCGGGGGCGTTGCCCGGGGCCCTAGCGGCGGCCCTCCCGGGGCGGAAGGTGCGGCGCCGCGGGCGCTGGCAGGGCACAAGTGGTGCGGTCCCCGCGAGGGGCGAGGCCTGCGCGGCGCTGCGAGCCAGCCCGGCGGCGGGTGCCTGACCGCAGGTCAGAGGTCCGCGACGAGGTGGAGAGGGGGAGGCGTGGTGTCGAAACAGGGCAGCCTTGTAAAATCAGGCCACGCAGCTGCCCGGGACGGCGTCCCGCCCCTGACCCCGGCCCTTTGTCCCGGGGCGGTGTGGAGAGACGCAAGCGCTCGTCAGATCGGACCTCATTAGTCACCGGCTCTTTCAAGGTGCACCGAGTCAGGCTGACCCTGACTGAAGCCGGGGGAAGGCCCCCGCCGCTGGAGGAGGTGGCCCGCGCCAGCTCTGGGGCTTCCCGAGACCTTTCGTGCGCTGGAACTCTCCCGCGATGGGAGGATGGTGAGGCTCTGCAGCCCACGGGAAGCTCAGAGCCTGACACAAAAGCTTTGCACAGCACTGAGCAGCAGCGTTTTTGTAGGGAACAAGAACCGGCTTCCGTGTCACTGTCCAGCGCACGCACCTGCCCCCAGGACTCCGCTTTCCGAGGTGCGGCGCGTCCAAACGAACCAGTGTCCTTGTCCCCCACAATACAGGTCTGACCTACTTAGTGCTGTGGCTCTTCCTGAACTCGGCATTTCGGGGTTATTTCTGCTCCTGCGGAGCATTAGTCAAAGATTTCAAACTTTGGCACGCTTAGGCGTGAGGAATAAAGGACTCTAAATTTAGATTGAAAGAGATGTGAAGAGTAAGAACGAGACAATCTCCTGCCTCACTTGGCTTCAGGAAACGCTGCATCTTGGGCGTCAGAGTTGTGCCTGACAGCACAGGCTCTCACTGTGTAGCCCAGGCTGGCCTCAAATTCACTGCGATTCTCCTGCCTCAGCCTCCTGAATACTGGGACTATAGGCATGCCCCACCAGGCTCAGGTCTTTTTCTGTTTTTGGTTTTTTGCGTTTAGACAAAGGCTCTCACATTGTCCAGGCTGGTCTCAAACTGCTGGGCTGAAACAGTCCTCCCAGTTCTGTCTTCCAAGTAGCTAGAACTGTTACATATGTGTCACCATGCCTGGAAATAAAGGATTTTTAAAAAGACGGCACCACAGAATGCTTTAAACGAGACATTTTTATCCTTATAAATTGAGAAAAATTATTAGCTGACATCGTAATGTGACCTATCAAGGATCTGAAATACCCATTCACATGACTCATAAATTTTCGTTGGAGGCAGTTTTACTCGGGAAATTCCTGCCTGCATGAGGTGAATGAGAATGCTTTTGTACCTATGGGCCCCTTGTAGTAGCAGAATAGTGGAAAGCAGCTTCATCGGCCACTCCCAGAGCCTGCTCAGCGCGGCCACCACACATAGCTCACACTGTCTCAGGCAGCAGGAAGACACTGAATATCCTTGAAGTGACACAATCTCTCATCTCGAGACAGCCAAGAAAGCTACAAAAAGTGCAGCTTTTTTTTTCAAAAGAGTACATAGTGTATCGCCTTCTTTTAGGCAGATTTATGGTTTACTATGTACAAAAATTATTCTGGTAGTAGAAGCCATTGATCTACGTTTTGTTTCCTATCGTTTTCAACCTTTACATCAGGAACATCATCTATTACCTTTTCATCAACAATAAAGAAAACAAAGAACTTAATGTAAAAGTTTCAATTATCTGAACATGATATCTAAAATTGTGGATATGCTAATTGCCCTCAGCTGATCTTTACATGTTACATACATGTATTGAAATGTTACACTGTAATATGTGTGTATGGGTTGTTTGAGACAAGGTCTTACTAAATTACCCAGGCCTTAAACTTGTAATTCTCCTGCCTCCACTTCCCAGAATGGGGTTATAGGTATACACCACCACACCTGGCCTACATATCTGCTATTCCTAAACTTCAATTAATGATAAAATAGGTACTTATTTTTTAAAGTCTCAGTCTTTTGTGTTCGATATTCTTTCTTACCACAGGCCCCTTTCACGTGCTGACCCCGTAGGAAACATGCCCGCCTTTCCTCCTGCCTCCAGATTCTTCAAGTCTCACAGTTCTTTATCCTCAGCAGAAATCTTCCCTGGCCTCCCAGTTTAAATCAGTCATTGCACCACTTGGAAGAGTGGAAGTTTTGCTGGGTGTGGTGGCGCAGGCCTGCAATCCCAGCACTCGAAAGGCTGAGGCAGGAGGATTACTAACCTGGACTACATAGTTCAAGGCCACTCTGGGCTACACAGCAAAGTTCTGTCTCAAACAAACAAAGCACAGGGATTTCATACTTTTTGTGTGATAATCTGATTAATACTTTGAAAGCAAACACAGTGTTTCACTGATGGACTATCTCAAATTTCATGGAGTAAACTTAAGAATAGAGAAAAACTGGATGCTGAGCTCAAAATAAACAAGCCTCCCAAACTGTCTTGTCAGCTTTTATTCCTTAGCTTCCGGGATTGAACACAACTGGCTTCCCTCACAGAGTCTTGAGAATTATCTGGTCAGCCTTTACCATACAATATGTTCTGTCTCATGTCTTCTGAAATTTCACCTTTTAAAAATTATCCATCAGCGGGCCAGGGAGTTAGCTCAGTGGTTCCGGCGCCTGTCTTGCAAGCGCAAGGACCTGGGTTTGATCCCCAGTAACCACATACTATACTGGGCGTGGAGACTCACTCCCAGCAGCAACCAGAACCACATACCACAGTGCCGGGCGTGGTGGCTCACACCTGTAATCCCAGCACTTGGGAGGCAGAGGCAGGAGGATTGCTGTGATGTGAGTTTGAGGCTGAGCTCAGAGCCAGCCTGAACCACAAAGCGAGACCCTGTCTCAAAAAACCTTAAAAAAAAAATTATCCATCAGCTTTTGTGTTTTGTTTTTTATTTTATTTGAGACAGTGTCTCGCTATGTAGTTCAGGCTGGCCTTGAACTCATTCTGTAGCCCATACACAAAGTGATCTTCCTGCCTCAGCCTCTGGAGTACTGGGACTAAAAGGTGTGCCACCATGCCTGGCCTGATTTTATTTATTTTTTATTTGCTCTATTTTTTTGTTTATTTGATTTTTGGTTTTATAAGACTTGGTCTCATTCGGTAGCCCATCCTAGCCTTAAACTCACAGCAATAGTCCCATCTCAGCCTCCCAAGCAATGTAATCCCGGGCCTGGGCCACCACACTGAGAAAACTGCTCATTTTATAAGAAAGAGAAGGTGTTGGACAAATACAGCTTGTAAAGGGGACAAAGTGGCCTCCACGATACAGTGGCAAATGTTAAGTGACTTTCAGAGAAACACTCACATAAACATACATATGCTTACTATAGCAGTCACCGAAATAAAGGGTGTCCAAGGCCAAATCCACAAGTCATGAAGTATTTTTACTGTTTAAAAAGTTTTAGTTAAGTGTCTTGTTTAGAGAAATCTTTGTTAAAAGTGTGTGGCTTCGTCATTAGTTCCAGCCACTGCTATTCCATTTGGGGAGTGTATAAGTTACGCCGGGAACTTTCTAACAATATTATCATAACATCCACCAAAAATGTGTTCTTGGAACTAAAGTTCAGAAGGAGCCAATGTCTTACAGGAAGTGAAGGACTTTTCATTTTTTACATGCCTTTGCTGTTTAATCTCTTTATAAAACACTATTATTTTATAATAAATTTTTCTAGCTGAGTGTGACAGTGGACACTTGTAACCCTAGCAAGACCCTGTCACTCACACACACACACACACACACACACACACACACACACATCTAGTGAGGAGTAGAACTAGTATTGGAAACCCGGTTTATTAACCCAGCTTCCAGTGGCTCAGCCACCAAGATGTGCAGCCTTCCTAGAGCCAGATGTTCAGCGAGGCCCCCTGGCGGCCACACAGTCCGATGGGCTGGAAAACTACATTCTACGAACATACATTCTTTAGCTATTCTGATTCGTGGGCCCCTGTGATATCTTTTTTGTTTGTTTGTTTTGATACTGGGGATTGAACTCACAATCTTTCACAGTGAGCTACATCCCCAGAATTTTGGAAAATAAATTTGAAACAATATCTAGTTACGTTGCTAAGTTGCTCAGGCTGAGCAACTCAAACTTGTGATCCTCCTGCCTCAGCCTCCCAGAGTGCTGGGATCACAGGTGTGTACCACCATGCTTAGTTCCTATAATATATTACATTCTCCTCTACCACATTAATTGACAAAAATAAAATAAAATTATGTGTCCCTCCTACAGCATATATTTTTAGGACAATCCTATTCATATTCTAATTAGTGTGTCTAAATCATACTTTAGGTTCATAAACTTGATGCTTCAAAAAACTGATAAATAACAGCTTGCTTTTTGTCCATCTTAAATGCTGTGTTTTTTCTCGACTTAATAAGAAATATAGATTTACTGCATATTGACTGTATACTAATATTCTAGCTGGTATTTTATATGACATCACTGAGGAAACAAAAGTATTGTTCTTACAGATTTTTATGCTGGTGAGGAGAAGGATAATTCCTACTATGCATGAGTAGTTTCTATCATCTGGTAAGAGATGACATGCTGTGAAGGAATTAAACCAAAGGGGACACAATTTTTAAAACATCTACTAAGAAAAGCTTAGGAAAACCCACAGGATGAGAAAAAAACGTTGCCTGCTGTTCCTTAGAGAGAGGACTAATATCTACACTATATAAAGAACTCAAAAATTAGACCCCCCCAAAATAACAGAAGTTGTCACACAATCAATAACTGAAATGAGTAGTCATTTCCAAGAACAAGTACAAATGGCCCATAAATACATGCAGAAATGTTCCTCATCTGGCCATTGGAGAAACATAAATTAAAACAACACTGACATTCCATCTTACCGCATTATCAAAAAATCAAATAATAGCAAATGCTGGTGAGGCTGCGAGGGAAACAAATCCCTCCCCACTGCCTGTGGGAGTGTAAACCAGGACAATCACTGTGGAAATCAGTATGGAACATCCGTAAAACTCCAACTAGAAATTCCATTTGAGCCAGCTAGTTCTTCTAGATGTTTTCCCCAAAGAACAACAGACACTGTAGTACAGTGGCATGTGAACACCATATGCAGAGCAGCTAGCTGCAGCTCTACAGCAGCGCTCAACAGCTACATCTGGGAAGCATCCTATGTGTCCACCACTAGGTGAACGGAGAAAAGAGTGTGGTGTCCACACACACTGGAGTACTACTCTGCCATAAAGAAGGATACATTCAATGCATTTGTAGGAAAATGGATGCACCTCATAACCAAAATCCTGAGGGAAATAAGCCACAGGAAGGTAAATGTTACATAGTTTCTCTTGTATGAGAAACCCAAAGTACAAGTAAATTAAAGAGTAAATGAAAAGTAGATAGTAACAGAGAGACAGAAAAGTGTAACTTGGAAGTGGACCAAGGGACGGAAGGAGGACGGAGAGGGTATGGGAGAGGAAAGTCCAAAGAATTAGGGTGTGTTATGGTTGTGTGCCAGCTTCCCACTATGAATGTAATCATTACGTACTGCAAGCACACTCATGGAAATAAAAGTCCCAGGGCCACATGGAGCTCTGTGGCACCGCACCTGCCTGAGTCCGATCTCCAGTATTGCAAAAATAAATGTGAGGGAGGAGAGATCTGAAACAAAAAGGGAAAACAAAGCACCGAAAGGCAGGTCGATGCTTGGGGAGGAAACGAGCTGAGCTGTGAGAGCGCCCAGGGTCCTGCCGTGGAGGAGCAGGTGACAGGGAGGGACCCTTCGATGGTGGAGACAAGGTCCCCTCTGTAGCTGGAGCGGCAGAGCCTGTACCAAGGTCCTGGGGCAGGGGCGCGACTCCTGGGAATGATGAGAAGCCACTTTGAGGGGCGGCAGGAAGGGGCAGGAGACAGCAATGAGGCCACATGGAGTTGGAGGACCGCTGCGGCGCTCAGAGGAGAGGCGCGTCTGACCTGCAGAGAGAGGTCTCAGCTGCCATGCCAGGCGGGTGTTGTTGGTGCCAGAGCACAGCAGTCATCTAGACGACAGAGGTCATGGGGAACATGTTGGTGTCTCTCTGGGTTCAGAGGAGGGACGGCAACAGTGTCAGCTAGATTGTTACATGGTGAGTAAGAATTCCTTTTTAAAATCTGACTCTCTTGGGCCGGGGAGTTAGCTCAGTGGTTCCGGCGCCTGTCTTGCAAGTGCAAGGACCCGCGTTCGATCCCCGGTGACCACATACCTATACTGGGTGTGGAGACTCACGCCCAGCAGCAACCAGTACCACATACTACAGTGCCAGGTGTGGTGGCTCACGCCTGTAATCCCAGCACTCGGGAGGCAGAGGCAGGAGGATTGTGATGTGAGTTTGAGGCTGAGCTCAGGGCCAGCCTGAACCACAAAGCAAGACCCTGTCTCAAAAAAAAAAAAAAAAAAAAACCTAAAAAAAAATCTGACTCTCTCATTCTTCTGTAGGTCCTTCAGGCTGGGTGTTTGTCTTCTTGTGCCACTGTGATGGGCTGTTTGGTTACCTGCTTGTGCTTGGTTGGTTTTGTTTTTGTTTGGGGGATTGTTTTTTTGTGTGTTTGAAACAGGGTCCACTATACAGTTCAAACTGGGCTTGAGCTCACCATGGAGCCCAGGCTGGCTTCTAACTTGTGGTGATCCTCTTGCCTCAGCCTCCTGAGTGCAGAGATCATAGGCATGTACCCCAGCTCTGAATGACCTTTAAAGGTGAATGATTTTGTTTTATTAATGACTAGACAAGGTAGTCAAGAGAAAAGTCGTCCTCATCCACGTCAGACTCCAGAGCAACCCCAGAACCGCTTATGTTTTTCTTGAACTGAAACTCAAGGAAGGGCAACATAATGCAGCTTCTTTTTCTCACTTGCCCTTGCTTCTTAACCACTGTCCCAACCTTTTCGTGTTTGTTTCTTTCTGTGTCAGATTTGTAGCCCAGAATCAGATCCCTGCGCTGGGCTTCGAGTTATCACTGACATGTATTCTCACTTACGATTCATTTGGAAGCAAAAAACTTCCTTCGGAAAAAAATAACCTCCATTTAAAGCTAACATCATAGTAAATAATGTGGCAACACACTGATGTGTACTCCTGCTATTTGTCTTTTTAGACTTTGTGAGGACAAAGACGTAGTCTTGGCTCCTGTTGGTTGTGCAATATTTGTTCAGTGGTTAGCAACTGATTATCAAGCATTTTCTACACACCACATACAGAGATAAGCGGTGATGGCACTAAGATACAATTCCATTCATTCCAGAAAAAAGATGTTTTTTTTTTTTGAGACAGGATCTTGCCATATAATCTAGGTTGGCCTTGAACTCACTATGTACCTCCAACTGGTCTTGAACTTGCAGTGATCCTTCTGCCTCAGCCTCTCAAGTGTTGGAATTATGGACATGCTCCAGGACACCTGGCTTCTTTTTCTTTTGGATTTTTGAGATAAGTTCCCAGTATGTAGCCTTGGCTGGCCTTGAGCTCATGGCAATCCTCCTGCCTCAGCCTCCCAAGTGATGGGACTGCAGGCGTGTGCCAACATCTGGCTCCAGGAAACAATACTTTAATAAGCAATGAAGACAGTACGAATTATGGACCCCATGTCTGTGGCAGACAAGCTCACCCTGGATTAGCAGCTTGACAACTTTAGCTGCAATATAAGAATCTTAGGTGGACATGTTCAGAAGGAGATGAGCGCATGGGGGAGGGGAAGGAAGCTCCAGGTTAACCGTGTGGAAAGGGCCTCGATCACACTATATGGGGCTGGAAAAGGGTTGGGAAAGGCGCGATCACAAAGGTGCTGGATTCCAGGTGAAGAGGTACCTTTGACCTTAAGCAAAAAGTCACTGAAGCAGGCTACTGTAACAAGCACACCATTATTTCCTTGCGATCCTGGGGATTGAAACTGGGGCCTTCACGCTGAGCTTTACTCCTATACCTTGCACACTTTTATTTCTCTAAGTTTACCAGGCAGGGCTCAGACATATGATCTTCCTGCCTCAGCCTCCCAGAGTGCTTGTGTGTGTCATCATACCTGGCCAGTAAAGTGTTTCAGAACAGGGCACACCACAACCAGCTTGCACTTTAGTTTTCTGGGTTCTGTCTGATAACAGAAAAAGGGTTGGGAAAGGGAGGAAATAATGAGCAAAAATGCATAGGAAAGAACTTGAACCACATAAACCATTTTGGTTCCTCATAACTGAAATGGAATTCCTAGTCAATAAATAAATAAATAAATAAATAAAGAGCGTGTACAGGTCCACGTTAGCACTCAACAGTCATGCCACACACAAGCACACAGATATCAGGGTGCTGTGTGTGTCAGAGTTCCTTTCTGAGAGGAAGAATTTAAGAATATTGATTCATGTACACCAGAAAAAAAAAAAGTCCTTCAGTAAAACTATTCTGGCTGTGAGGTCAAAGGCACATGCTATACACACGAGACCCTGGACCTGATCTCCAGTACTGCCCCAGCTTCCAAACAAATATTTAAACCTATCCAGAGGAGCAATTTTAAAATTGCTTTTGGAAGAAAATTTACAGCAGAAATCAGAGTGGGTGATAAGAAAGAATCAAGTTAATAACTATATAAAGGAAATAGTGAGACTTGGTTTCTGTGGTGAATCAATTCACGGTCAACTCGGAATGCCTCACTGAACACAGTCGGCATGGTCTGGGCCTGGAAGATCCATCCATGGATTGCTGTCAGTGCCATTCAGAGAGAACTGGAGGGGAAGGTCGTGGGTATTGATCTTTTGGGAGACTCTCTGTGCAGATGGTTTTTCTGATGGGAACTTGGCTGTTTCACTGGAGGAGCTTGGGGCCTCCCTGTCCCCAGGCAGAGCTACTGTTCTCATCAGGAGAGTGCTGATCTTCACCATGAGCGTCACTTCCTGGCTCCAGAGCAGACGCCTCAGCCTAGGGGCAGAGATCCTTCACCCACCCACAAAGGGTTTCCGGCTTCCACCACTGGCCTTTGGTCCTTCCAGGCACAGATCCTCAATATGGACAAGCAGGAGACATTGCTGTGGGCTCTAAGCCTTTAGCCGGACTTGTGTGGGACATTGCTGTGGGACTCAGGCCTGTGGCTGGACTCTTTGGGCCAGTAGTGTATAGTTAATCAGTTACACTCCTTTGCATTTGACTTTTGTGTAAATATCATAAAATAATCTTATAAATTATGTGTCTGGTGTAAAATGTGTTCCATTGCTGATACCCTGACTACAACAGCTTCTAAGACTCCCCTGGGTTTCAGCACAGAGTCTGAGGTCTGCACTGAGAACTTGTGGACCACGGCCCTCACCTGCCCCCATAGTTGTGATAGACAAAGGGAAGAGAAAGAAACAAAAGAAAAACTTAAATTGCCATGCAGGGCAGAGGGAGCTCACAGTCATTACAGGGTGTCAGGTCCGGGAATGGCCCTTCACAGTGGTCTACCACAGCCCTCTCCCTCTTGCGGACTCACACGGGGGTCGCACTGCTGGGGACCAGCCACGACATGCACGGGTTGGTTGGGGCTAAAGTCCAAGGCCCACAGTCACAAGGTGTCTTCGACTTGCTTAAGGAATATGGAAGCCTTGAAGGGGGACCGCAGGCTTCCAGGAAGGACCCCAGACATCCTGAAGCGAATAATATTTGTTGCAGACAGCACAGATAAAGCAGACGCCAGACACGGGGAAGGCTCTCACCTGGCTGCTTCTGTGAGGCTGAACCTGTCCCTCATTCCACTACCTTGTTCTCACTGCAGTCACTCCAGGAAGAGTCCACTGGGCTCCCGGTATCTCACTGCTGGCAACTACGGGCCAGCCCGAGTGGTCCCATCTCTGCTCAAGCCGAGGCACTGGCTTCCCAGTGTCCCTGTACCCCAAATGTATCTTTGACCTTAATTCCTCGTGGTCCCCCTTGAGCAGGCCACCAACAGTCTGACTGAAGCTCATGTACCGCTGTCCTCCAGGAAAAGCACACCCTTGGGGGTGATTCTCCAGCTAAGGGCAATTCCCTTGAAAGAGAGACTTCACTGTAAGCCGTCAGCCTCTGACACACAAAGCAGCTAGGAAAATGAGGGCCTGATCGTACCCAGCATCTCCCCAGGTTCTGGGAGCAGAGAGAAAAGAGGAGCAGACAGCAGGAGAGTCTCTGGGCATCCCCTGACCTATGAGCACGAAAGCCATTGATGCAAGACGGGGGAAATAATTATGAGACTGTTAACAGTAACTATGGCAACAGATTTAGTCAGATTCTTGAAATGAATAATATCCCGACAAAACAAGCCTTACCCAAACTGACTTTAAAAAGGTGAAATCTTTTGAATTGACCACATAACAGGTTAGAAGTGGAGAGCAGGGCCAGGGATGTAGCTCAGCGGCACTGTGCCTGCTTTGCAAGTCCACGGTCCTGAGTTTGATCCCTGGTACCAAAAGGAGAAGAAACCAGAATAAGTGATCAGACACATAACAAACAGCTTAGGCTAGTTGAGTGCACCATTGAACAGTGCTTCTGAGGTAGATAGTGTTCATGTGAAATTCTTGGGGATCTCACTCAATAAAATCACTAGCTCAGTAGATCTAATATTAGGCCTAAGGTTATGTATATCTTCTGCTGCTCGGTAGCCACACTTGGTGCAAGGATTTAGTTTGCTTTAGCTGTAGCAAAAGATGAGAATTTCTGTAAATTATTTTGTGATGATGTCACAACTTTAATGTGAAAACTTTATGATAAAAATATATAAATGAAGTAATAAAAGAAAAGAGAGCCAGGTATGCTGACACCTGTAATCCTAGCACTCAGGAGGCTGAGTCAGGAGGATCAGTGCTTGTCTGAGGCCAGTCTAGGTTACATACAGTGAGTTCAAGACTACTCTGAACTATATGGTGAAACCTTGTCACAAACAAACAGAAACAACAAAGACACAGAGAAGGAGAGAAGAAGGGAAAATAAACCAGTCGAACAATGTCACATAGGTAAAAATAGGCACCAGGAATACATGAAAAGGAAAACACAGTAAGACTGAGGGATAAGTGTGGTTCATGATCAGAAACTATATCCACCAAACCCATCAAACAGCTAAGTAAAAGCAAAAAATTCAAGTATAACATGCTGAAAATGCTTTTGATGAAATATAACAATATTGCTAAGAAAGACACTAAAAAATAGCAATATAAGCAAGCTATCTGACTATAATACCAAACAAATCTCAAAACCAATGTAATTTTTTTTTTTTTTGGTTTTTTCTTTTTCTTTTTTTTCTGAGACAAGTTCTCACCATGTAGTTTAGGCTGATTTTGAACCCTCAGCAATCCTCCTGCCTCAGACTGCTGAGTGCTAAAATTATAGGAGTTCCCCACCACACCCCACCTTATTTTTATTTTTATTATTACATGTTTTCAGTACATCACACATTGTGGGGAGTGGGTACATGAGTTATGTACACATAACACACCCTGATTCCTTTTTTTTTTAAATCCCTATTCGCTTTCTTCCCCCTCTATCCACCTCTTGATCTCATCCCTTTTATTCGTTTATATGTCTGCTATACACACCTAAACTCATTTTGTGGAGTTGGTACACGTCCACAATCCATCTAATTCTTTTTCATCTCCTTCTATCTTTTCCCATCGTAATTATTATTTTAAATAGTTATGACTTTAAAACATTTTATTAAAATATTTTGGTGGTTTCAATGGAAGCATCGATAAGAAAGTTAAATAAGAAATTAACTGACCTAAAAATCATAAGAGAAGAGATAACAATATCTTTACTAATGATCTGATAGTATCCCTAAAAATAGGTAAGATTCATTAAAAACAGTCAACATCTGGCCTTAATAAAATAACATAGCAAGGTGGGTAGGTAGGATACAATGCACAAAAATAATACTTTATAACATGAATAAGCACTGAGAAAATAGAAGAAAGTTCTAAACATAAAACAAAGTGTTCAGAAGTAAGTAAAACATTACAGAAAGAAAAACGCATAAATATTTTTTGAAAGTTATGTTCCTGGATGGAAAGATTTATTGTCATAAAAATGCCACAAAATTAATATTATATTTTCATACAATCGGTTCCAAATTCCAATAGATGGGAGGAGAAGGGATAGATGAAATAAACAAGAAAATCGATGCACTAAAATAACCAATAAAATGATGAAAAAATAACAATTTTTTTATTAGCTCTCAGAAAATATCACAAATAGAACAAAAGTTTACATTTGACTTCTGGGTCCCAAAGGTTATAAAAGAGCAGATTCCAGGCCTGGTTGTGTAGGAGAGCGGGAGAGATTATAAAACAGTTTTCAGTTGTCCACATCCTTGCTTGTAAGAGGAGATGTCTAGATTTCGCGAGAGACAGGCAGTAAGAAATTTCTGGACAAATTCCCAGTGCTGCGTATTCATCACGCCCTGCCTTCTCTAAGCAGCAGGGAAGACAGAACTTTTCTACCATCTTCATGCATCACCGAATTCCTGGGGTTAAGAGAGCTATTGAGCTTGACATGGATCCCCTAGAGTGCATAAGGATTTGTTACTTTTGATGCCTGAAAACATTATAGGGGAGTTGTTGGGAGGCAGAGAGAGGCCAGATGTTAAAATAAACTGTCATTTTCCAATAGCTGGGCGAATGTGAACATCCCTGAAAGTCGGATGTAAGCGGCCACTGCGAGGAGCTCCATTTAGACACCTTGAGAAAGATGTCACCCAGGAAACCCATCTGGAAAGATGAGGCCTAGTGTCGGGGTCTCTGAAGATCCCTCGGGAGTCGTAGCATTCGAATGACTGCGGACTGAGAGCAACCAAAGATGGTACCAGGTTCATCAGCTCTTGGACCCCACCGTCCGAGAAACCAGAGGAGACCGAACATGGACACCACGGGGCACGCGGCAAGACCCGACTGTCCTGCCTGTCTTCCCCGGCCTGAGCCTGAGCGCTGCACGCTTGGACAAGCGGGTTTATGCAGCAGGAGCGACTGGAGCCTACTGCGCATGAGCATGTGCGTGAACCCGGAGGAACCCAGCCTCTGCGCATCCGGCCCAGACTTCCAGGACCGCGCAAGTTAAGGTGTTAAAGTGACTTGATACAGTGGGTTTAGAATGCAAAGATGAAAGCAGACAGTGCTGCTTTTGCTTGCATTTACTAGTTCTACTTCAACCAGTGAACTGTTTGCATAATTATGTCAGCAGGATATTGGAAGAGTGACAACAAATGGAGCCATAAACGAAGCTAGACTAAGGACAGTAAGGAAGCACGCAGATCCGCAGTATCTGGGTGTGGAGGCTGAGGCGGAAGGAGCACCACTAGTTGGAGGCCAGCCTAGCCTAGCCAATGTAGCAGGACCCTGTCTCAAAAATAAATAAATAAATAAATAATAAGAGAAAAATGAATGATTAGAAGTATAGCAATTGACTTCCAATATTTCTTTAGGCTATTGTAGGAGAAAAGAAAGATAAAGGTACATACATGAAGAATACCTGCAATATAATCCGTTACTTACAGAAACAAGAAAACCTTTACATGTATGTGCGTGGCTGATACACAGAATCATAGTACCCTTAAGGGAAAAATGACCTAAAGAAAGTCATACACAGTTATAAGACGAGAGAAGCTTGTTTAGGGTTTAACTTCGTAGGTCCCCACACCAGTGACTGGCTAGGTTACTGTAGATAAATTCCTCAGTCTCTTTGTGCTTTCATTTCTTCTGTAGAACAGAGATGACTGTGCCTTGGACCGCGTGGACTTGTTGGGCTGAGAGGACGAATGAGACACGAAGACAGTCCTAGCGTGCTGTGAATTCTCATTCAAGGTGATTTATGCATTTGTTACTACTGTATGACTTTGTAACTGCTCTTGCACTACACTGGTAATATGGGTGCTTGTAGGAAAGACAACTACAATTAATACATTTAAAAAGAAATAGAAGAATTAACCAAAAGGAACTTTTGCAAAACAGGCTGACCTAAAGTATTTATACAATTCCATTTATAAAACTGCATCAAATATATATTTGCAATTTTTTCCCAAGGGACTTGTGAGCTATAATCTACTTATCAAACTTTCTCTTTCAAATTATAAAATTAAAACACAGGGCCAGGGATTTAGCTCAGTGGTTCCAGTGCCTGTCTTCCAAGCACCAGGTCCTGGGTTCGATCCCTAGTAACCACATACCACAATGCCGGGCACGGTGGCTCATGCCTGTAATCCTAGCAGCCAGGAGACAGAAACAGGAGGATTGCTGAGTTCAAGGCTGAGTTCAGCACCAGCCTGAACTGCAAAGCAAAATCCTGTCTCAGAAAACAAAACAACAACAACAAAAAAGAACGAAAGAAGGAAAGAAAAAACATACTGCCAGGCCTAGTGGTGCACACTTGTAATCTCAGCACTTGGATGGCTGAGGCAGGAGGATTACCAAGAGTCAGTCCCGCCTGGGCCCCACAGTGAGTTCAAGGCCAACTTGAACTACACAGAGAGCCCTTGTCTCAAAAATAAATGAATAAATAAAAATTAAATTTTGAGTTTCATGTAAAATTTCAAATACTTATCAAATTCAACATAATGACAAAAATCACCAGTAGAGATCACCACAGTTAAAAATCAGTTTGTGTAAAACTATCCAGTGATTCAACCTGGGTGTCGCTGACCCATTAACCTGCAAAGAAGACCAATGTGACAGAGACAAAAAGATAAACTTGTTTTTTCTCACTGACTCACTTAAAGACACAGTGGGGTGTCTTAGATTTTCACTAGAAGACTGCTCGTATGAGTCTGCAGAGATGAGCTGGGAATTTATCTGAAGATATTTAGTCACTGACTCAGGACAATTATGCTCGAATTCCTACCAATATATGTGATAGTTTAAGTGCTGGTAATAGTAACAATTTCACAACAGAGCCATACTAGTAGCACTTTCAATTTCCAGACAATTCTCGTGCTTATTATGTTATGTAATCCTTTCGATAACCTTTTGGTAAAACTGGAAGACAGCTGAGATTCAGACCAATTAGGCAACCAATGTTGCCTGAATTTATACCATTGATTTCTATAACTTGAATTTATGTGACTCATGTGTAACTAAGTGAATGTAACTTCCTAAATGAAAGCATCCAGACTCAAAACCCAGGAATTCGAATTGCAAATCTTAATTCTAATGAATTCTATTAATTCTTAATACCCCTACTACTGGATTTGCCTGGAAGAATTACGGAAAAAAACGAAAAGCCACTTTGGCCCTCTTTAAAAGCCTTGAACATAGTCTTTCTCCCAAAGGAGATTTTGAGCATCTTATTGGAAGAACCGTTTGGGAGGAAGTGGGTAAATTTTGTATTTTTTTCTGAGTAGTCTGGGATTTTGGCCACAAAGTAAGTTTATCAGTGGTGAGTAAAATGCTAAGCTTGAATTAATACAATGTTGAGAATAATGATTAACTCAGGATGTACGGGTTGCTGCTACAACCGTAGAATGGAAATAAAATAAAACCTATGCAAAACTATGCCCTGACTACTATCTAAACAAACAAAAAATAGCTCCAGAGAAACTTCAAACTGCCGGACAGGAAGCTGAGTATATCTGGATGCTAATTCTGGAGATACTCAAATGCAAGAAAAACCCCGCGCAGGCGCAGCAGAAGCGCCGCGGGAGAGGAGCGCTAGGCCTCCAGGCCACCGCAGTGAGCAGCCCCTACGTGCTGCTCTGGAAGCTGCGCCAGGCTGAGCTGGGCAGTTTCGTTTCCTTCTGGAGATTATGATTCTGTCACCACTATCTAGTTCCCCTTGTCTATGAAACAGCCTGTGAAACTAGTGCAGCTTCCAAGTTACACGTAAGCACAGGGCCCGAACCCGTGTGTCTTAGCCAGTGGGCGCCTGTGAACGCGCGCAGACCAGAGCGCGCAGGATCCGGCTGGGGCGCAGAACCGAGAAGCACCTGCTCCGAACCCCGTCTGTCTGGTTTGAATCCTGGTTTTACTATTTATACCTCCTTGACCTTGGGAAGTTTTTTTCTTTGGAGCCGTTTGTCCAGCTTTAAAGGAGCCTAACTGATTCTTGGGCTTATTGTAAATCATAAATGTGTGAATGTACACAAAATCTACGCAAGAATTCAAGGAATATTAGCAGATCCCCGGAGTAATGGGCAAGCCCAGCAAAAGACTGAGGAACTGGAGGAACGCGGCCCTTATTCTGTAGGTCCTCCATGCAGTCAGGCTGCAGAAACTGCGGGAACCTGCCGGGGTGGCAGTGCACACCTCGTTCCTAGCATTGAGAAGGCCGAGGCAGGAGGATCACTGCCAGGTCGAGGCCAGCCTGGGCCCTGTAGTGAGTTCAAGGCCAGCCTGCACTACAAAGTGAGACCCAGTCTCAGAAACAAAACAGAATAAGTAGAAAACAAAACTTTGTTCTCATGTGAAAGGTCGAGCCCAAAAATTTAGTAAATGGGAACGTATATTTTAGGAGTCAGATCTCAGAAATATTTCCAGAGAGAAGCAGAGTTGAAGACAGGCTCTTTGCCAGGCAGTGAGCACTTCCTGAAGACTTCATTCTTGTGTCACTTGGTGTGGGCTAGTTTCCTCAGACAAGCCTGCAATCGCAATTCCTCAGAGGCTAAAGCAAGCAGATCGAAAGTTCAAGGCCAGCCCAGGCAGCTTAGCAAAAAATTGTCTCAAAAAACCAAAATAAAATAAAAAGCAATAGAAAGGGCTGGACTGCCTCATATGAATGCCTCCTTTTTATTAAAATTAATACAAATTAATATCTTCTTTTATATTGACTTTTTAATGTTCACACTTTCTTTTAAATGCAGTACATTGTACTTTCTTTTCTCAGTATCATTACTGATGACTTTATAGACACAATTTGTTCCAACTGACAAATGATCATATTCTTTTTAATTTTTAAAAACTTTTTAGTACATGACTAGAGTAAATGTTACTGTCAGTAAATGATTACAGTAATATCAGCAATGACGAGACCTCTCTTCCCACCTCTTCCCCCCATCCAGGCCACGCACATCAGGGCAGGAGCACTCAGACGAAGTTGGGCCTTCCTATCACTCACTCCCAGAACTGTACCAAGCCGATCCCCTGGCTAATTCAGTGACCACGTGCCTTGGTCCCAGGATCACAGACCACATCCAGCCCCCCCTTTTAATTTTTACTTTTTATATAGTATAATTTTTTATTTTATATTAATATATTCTCATATTACAAAGGCCGTTTAGTAGAAGAATCTTCTTTTTCATGTTTGAATCATTTGAACAATAGAATTGTACATTTTTTAAAAATGTGTGTGGCTAACAACCAGAAGATAAGTTAAAACAACAACGAAACAATTGTCCTTCTTTCCAGGTGATCCAGCCACTTCTGAAAAGCTTCACTTACAACATGTGAGGCCTTGCGAGGGACATCTAGACACAGCCATATCACAAAGCCATAAGAAACATTAAGGCACAAGGCACTATTGACTTTTATATATAGAGTTAGGAGTTGTTCGTAAATCATAGTATGTATTGATTGAGCGGGTTTTTGTTTTTTTTGAGACAGGGCCTCGCTTTGTAGTTCAGCCTGGCCCTGAGCTCAGCCTCAAACTCACATCACAGCAATCCTCCTGCCTCTGCCTCCCCACTGCTGGGATTACAGGCGTGAGCCACCACACCCGGCACTGTGGTATGTGGTACTGGTTGCTGCTGGGTGTGAGTCTCCACACCCAGTATTGTTATGTGGTTACCGGAGAATCGAACCCGGGTCCTTGCGCTTGCAAGGCAGGCGCCGGAACCACTGCGCTAACTCCCCGGCCCAGATTGAGCAGGTTTTTGAGACAGTGCCTCACTGTGTAGCTCATGCTGGCACCTCCCGGGCTGTGTAGCCCAGGCTGGTCTTGAATTTGGGGAGACTGTCATACCTCAGGCTCCAGTGTGCTGGGATTAGAGACACACATCACGATACCCGGCTAGAAAATCACCCTCTTTAGTTAGCAGCACATGGACTCTAAATGAAATGGAGGAAAAACATAGGTTGAAAGTACGGCGTATGTATGTAGTAGTAGGCAATAGTGAAATTATGATTTCATTTCATAAATATAAGTACTATTAAGACCTAATTCCTGTATATTCATCAAATTTGAATTTATAGATGAAAAAGCTATTTTTAGAAACTTGTATACTCCTAAGATTGTTTATATGAGATGATAAATATTTATTTATTTTATTTTATTTTTTTCAGACAGGTCTTGCTATGTTGTTCAGGCTTGTCCTTGAACTCACTGTGTAGTCCAGGCTGGCCTCAAACTCAAAGCTATCCTCCCATTCAGCCTCTCCAGGGCAAAGGTTACAGGCCTGTGCCACCAGGCTCAGTTTAATTTGATAGATATTTGTGATGTTGCCGTCCTAAACAATAAAAGCGAGACCAGCTTTAGATGACAAATGATGTTGAGATGACATCTTCCAACATGAATGACAGCTAACGAGTCTGTTCCCAGGAGCTATTTCTAATTTAGGCCTCTGGGCTGGAGAGACCTTCTGATTTCATCGGAATACAGGTCTAAATGCTAAGTCAGAGCTCATGTGAATAGTAATTTATAGCATGCCTCGATGTTAAATAAACCAGACGACCATTAATTAACTGATCCCGACAGTCAGTATTTCTCCATTTCCGTAGTACAAGACACAAGGGCAGCCCCAGGGTGTTAGGAGTGGAGCATATGGACTCCACACTCTGGGAGTTTGTGGTTTGTTGGGAGATACTTCGTGTTCCACTGAAGCCACACCCTGAGTTTTTTGTGTCTAATGTTGGGATTTGTGCTTTACACATATGACCCTAAACAGCCCCAACAAATGGTTAAGAGGTGAGTAAGATTGCAGACAAAATACAAGATGTCCAGTTATATTTGAATTACAGATGAACAACAAATAACTTTTTAGTAAAAATATATCTCATGTGCTGTCAGTAGCCATGCAATACTTGGGATGTGCTTATTCTAAAACTATATTGTTTATCTGAATTTCCACCTTAACTGGGTAGCCTGCGATTCAGCCCAGTTGGCAGTGCACACCTGTATTCCCAGGACTTGTGTGGCTGAGATAAGAGGGTTGCTCACTGCAAATTCAAGGCCAACTTGGACTACACAGTGAGTTCAAAAAATAATTAGCAATCCAAAGGATGAGTGGATGTACCTTCCTAAGACATAACTTGCACCCTGAACCTAAGATTCAGTGAAAAAATTAAAAAAATGGTTTTTGATCCTGATAGGAGGAAAAGAAGTCATGATCTGATGACTCATTGAATGTAAAGCTGAGAAAGAAGGTAAGTTTTGAAAATGGAAATAAAATACAAGTTTAGTCAGCAGAATTGCTGAAGGAGATCAGTTCTATTTTGGACAGATTAAGCTGGATGTTCTAGTAGTTGGACATATTCTTGGGCAATGAAGTAATTTTTTCCCTTAGGTTTTGTATTTTATGAGGTAAGATTTTATCATATGGTTCCGGCTGGTCTTAAAATCACTATGTAGCCCAGGGTGGTCTCCAACTCATTGGAATTCTCCTGCCTCAGCCTCTTGAGTGCTGGGATTGCATATCTAAGAAACCTTGGATGTATGTACTGAGCCATATCTGAATGTGCTATTCATTCTTTTCCATAGCTCCTGTGTCCTAATCTCCTCTTTCTTTGAAAACTCATTCTTATCCTTTTCATAATTCTCTTGCTCCAAGTCTTTGTTTGAGATCTAAAAATAAATTCACTTATAAATGTCACAGTTTATTTTTTCCTTTTCTTTCCTCATTGAGTTGGCATTCCATTATGCTGCTGGCATCTTTTTTCCCTCTCTTTTCACATCAGTCTGTAGGTTTTATCTGTCTCAGAGGAATTACTTCCTTCAGAAATTTCTGGAGTGTCAGGCTCTGGTTTCCGTGGCAACCCTGCCCCTGCCCCCACCCCCTTTTTCAGTTTGCTTAAGAGAAATCTGACTGAATCATTGATAGGCACTGGACAGAAATAGTAGAAGAAAACTGCGCAGCATTCCCTCTGAGCTAGGAAGTAAGAAGATTTAGAGACAAAAATACTGAAACCTAGGGAGATGGAAGTACTGTGTGTGGGAAATACCATTTTGTATGGTTTACTGTTTTCTTTGTCAGGGATTTACTGTGACGGCCATCAAGGGTTTGAAGAGGAGTTCCTACTCAGCCAGAAATCTGTATCATTGATCCCATCAGTGCCTGACTCAACACATCTCAAAACAGGAAACCATGTTCTAGACTTTTTGTGAAAATATAAAATACAAACCTTCAGAGAAGAAAAATAAAGTGTAGACTAAACTTGCACCACTGTTCACTTTAGGAGCATAACACAATGAGAGGGAACTGTGTATGATTAATCACTTTTCTTCATAATTGTAAGTGTACTGCATTTGTAAAAGATGCACAGTGAGATTTTTTTTTCATGTTTTGTGCAGTATTTTGCATTGCAATATATTTGCTTTTGTTAAACCAAGATCCAGGGATGAGGCACAGGATCTAAGATTAACAAAGCTCCAAACATTGCTGTAAACATTCAGGATACCATATTCATTTTAGGTTGTAACTGTCAAGCCAGTGTTTAGTAGTTAGTGAGTACATAAGGTATTTCAATAAAGTTTTATTCACTACAGGAAGTCAAAAGATATCCCTTTATCAAAAGGTAGTTTTTTTTTTTCCTATTCAAGATAAATTGAGAATTTGGATTCTTAACCACACCAAGAAGACACAAAGAGGTGTTTGAGACCACAGATTCTTTCCTCACAAATTCAACAGCTGTCTATTCTGAATTGCTAGAATGAATTCTATTTCATTAACATTTCAATTAAAAGCAAATATGTTGCATTCAAATGAAGTCTTTCACTCACTATATGATGATGGATAATCATATTGTAGGTCATATTTCAGCCAAAGCACTGTGATTACAGCCAAAGTTCCTCCCTCAACTCCTTCTTTCCTCCTGTCCTCCCTTTTGTTTCCCCAAGTAAAATCTTTCTTGAAGAGTGCTGCCTTTTGTTGAATGCACCTGCGTTTGTCTCCTGAACTTCTTCTGTCTGTCCTAAATCCTAAGTCCCAGGAAAAATAACTCCGCTGCTTTCACGGTTTGGCCCCACCTTCTTCAAAGAGGTAAGTCCTGATTGGCCAGCACTAACCACTCCTCCACAGAAATTTGCTTATGTCTCTTAGGTCTAAGCCAATCAACATTCTGCTGGGTGTGGGATTGGACAGGACATTTACCTATCAAAATCCAGATTCGTGCAGTTACAGAGCGTCATTGCATCCACAGAAGGAGACCCCAGCACCTTGAGGTTACTGAGGGGAGGACATGGGCTGACGGACCCTGTACCTGACCTAACTTCTGGACAGGGCCACTCTTATGACTTAACACATCCCTTTACACCACTACCAACTGAACTTACTGTACTATTACTTTAAAAATTAGTGGGCCCGGGATTTAGCTCAGTGGTTCCGGCGACTGTCTTGCAAGCACAAGGACCCGGGTTTGATCTCCGGTAACCACATACAATACTGGGTGTGGAGACTCACCCCAGCAACAATTAGCACCACATACCACAGTGCTGGGCGTGGTGGCTCATGCCTGTAATCCCAGCACTCCGGAGGCAGAGGCAGGAGGATTACTCTGATGTGAGTTTGACGCTGAGTTTAGGGCCAACCTGAACTATGAAGCGAGATCCTGTCTCAAAAAAAAAATTATTATTATTATATTACTAAATAAAAGTATGTCTAGTCTTGGGCTTCTTATAAGAATCCAAAAGAGCAGTAGTCAATGTCTGCATAGTAAGATTTTGGATTATTTAAGAGTTTATTTGGTATCTCATCACAGTTTGGAGTTGTCTCAGTCACACTGTAGATACTTTGGGATTTTATGTTCTAATTGACTAATTCATTCAACAACTACTTACTATTAATTTTAAGCATTCACTCTCTCTAAGGCATTGTGCACATAGCTGTAATGCCGCAGCTCGAGGTCTCCATACTCAGAACCAGTAGAGGTGTGAAACCGGAATATCAGTATTTCCCTTGGTGAACCCTAGTGACCTACTTCCAGAATGGTGTTTCCAAGTGCACAGCAAATACTTTAAATTACAAAAGAAACTTATCTTGAAATTACTCTCAAGTATCTGATTGATATCAAGTACTATCACAAACCACATTTGTGATTTAGAAATACTATATATATATATGCATATATGTACATATACGTACCTATACGTATATGTACATATATATATACATGTATATTTATGCGTCTTTGTTAATGCATTAAAAATCAGATCTAGCAAAAGGCATTGTGAACATAGTTTTTATCTAGATGGTCATGAACAAATAGTGTTTTGAGTTACCTGTGGCTAAGGCCATGGAACAGGAAGACATCTGTGGTGTCTTTTGTTTGCAAAGTCATAAATACTGCTGATGCTTGATACCATTGTGGCTTGTGGCTTACGTTCAAAATACAAGGAAGCACTAAATTTTATTTGGAGGTTTAGATTAATTTTCTGGCCTTGATTTCTACACCACTTGCGGGGGGGGGGGGCGGTCATGCCAAGAGAGAATATTTGAACCAATTACTGACGGACTAAAGGAGTCGCCTAGGTGTGTAAAACAGAAGAGTTCCCTACACGTGGGCTGGCGTGTGCAAAGGTGAGCAAGCATGTGGGGATGGAAAACTGCTCACCGATGTGCTGGTGAGGGACTCAGCCAGTGTGGGAGGTAAAACTGGAAAGACTGGCGGCATATCTGGGGTATGGCTTGATTGCACAGGATGGTGACGAAATGCGATTCTGCCTCTCTGTGCTGAAAGTCCTTTACAAACTCTCCATGGCTTGGCCTACTTAACCCAGGTTTCTCACTTCTGCTTTCTGTGATCCAGCCATCGCTGCCCTTTCTAATCTCACTGACCGTCCTTTGCCTGCCTTCGCCTCGGCTCCGGGGATCCTCAAATATGTGTTATGTGTTTACATCTCATTCTTTTTCATCCTACTGATTAGCTGAGAGCCCTGTTCAACCTCATTTTCTTCATCAGTCACACTGGGGTCATGAGTACCTGGAGTCGTGACAGTTAAATGAGTTCTTGAAGTGAGCTCGGAACAGCACTTGGCGTTAGGAAAAAGGAAAACAGGTATGAGCTCACAGGACAGGTTTATTTTAGAGGGACTGCGCTGGCGAGAGAGACCAGACAGGTACTCTCCTAACAGGCTGCAGGGTTTTCGACAGGGACTGGGCACGAGGGGCTTTGGTTTGGTGACAGGAGCTGTGATTACCCTCTAGCGACAAAGCTTGACACAGCACTGGGAGGTGCGGCTACTGGGCAGGAGTCATGGGTGTGGCGAGGTCAGTGGGCTGTTTCCCATGATTCCACATTTCTAGCAGGCACAGAAGCCCAGCAGGCTGGGAGGGTTAATGTGAGTCCTGCTCAGCTCAGAATGGCGGCGGTGAGTCCTTCACTGAACTCAAGCTCAACTCTAAAGCAATGATGGCTGTTATTAGAATTATTATCCATAATGTTTATTGTCTCTTTGTTCAATTGGCCAATTCATGTACATTTTAAAAAAACCAATTCAGGCTGGGGATTTAGTTCAGTAGTTCTGGCATCTGCTTTGCAAGTGTAAGGTCCTGAGTTTGATTCCTGAAACCATTAAAAAAAAAAAAAAGGGAAAAGCAATTCAGATATTATCTCCATCAGAAAATTTTTCTAATAAAATTTCTGTTAACATTTTTTTGATTTCTATTTCCTCCAGGTAGAATTCACATCTTCCCTTTCTGCATTACTTTGAGGTCTTACGTAATTTCAATTCTTTTTAGATTTTTAAGACAGGGTCTTGCTATGTAGTTCAGACTGGCCTTGAACTTACTCTGGAGCCCAGGCTGGCTTCAAACTCATGACAGTTCTCCTGCCTCAGCCTCCCAAGTGGTAGAATTATAAGCATGTGCCATTCAATTCTTGTATTTTTCACAATGGAATGCAATCTGATGTTTCTAGGTCACATTGTCCCCATTAGTACCAGTACTCGGAGTCTGAGACAGGAGAATTTGGCCAGCCAGTCTATGTATAGAGTTCAAGGCTACCTTAGACTACACAGTGAGAACCTGTCAAAAAAAACAAACAGAAAGTAAGGGCTGAGAATTGCTGTTACTTCTGCAATATTTTACTTCACTGGAGTGAACAACGCGGGTTTGCAAATCCCTGCAGGGGAGGGAGCCTCTAAGATACTCTTCAGTTCTGGATCTAGTGGTGGGACACTTCACAGATACCATGGGAGACTAGTCAGCATAGGCTTTGTTTACAGCAACAGGTTCTACACATGAGAGCTGGACATTCTCCCTGTGCACAACTTCCAAGACTTAGTGTTTTCACGGGGTGGCGCTGCAGTGGTCCTTCTTAAGTTTCATTCTACAGAGTGTCCCTTGGGGGACTCAGCCCCTCCTAGGCCACAATTACTGGACAATGACAGCTCCTCAATCAGGCCCATGCTGAGTCTCCTCTCCTAAGATTCATTTCCCAGATGTGTGCCATCTAACTGCCTCCTCATAAGGAAGAACTCTTACCATCATGCAGCAAGAAGGAACTCATGTGTTAGCTGTTAAACATGTTCCAGCCTTATGCTTCCCACCTGGCTCATGCTTTCATTACATCTCACTTGGATTATTGAAAAGATTTTATTAGTCCACATTTGCAGGACATACTGCTTACATTCTTTGTGCAGAGTTGACACATGTCCATGACACATTTTCACTCACTTTTTCACGTCTTGACCCACTCCATCCATCCCTTGACCCACTTTCCAACTGAGAAAGATCTGTCTCCCTACGTGCTCTTATTTTTTGTTTATATTTTAGATTTCTCCTGTAAGTAGACCATGTGATATTTAAGCTTGTATATCTCTCTTATTTCACTTAACAATATGGCCTATGGTACATCCATTTTCCTACAGACGACTCAAAATTATCTTTCCTTGTGACCACTGTACTCCACTGTGTGTAAATACCAGCTTTTCTTTATCCCTTCACGTCTTGATGGACCTGTAGGTTGCTGCTAAGATTTAAACATTATGAATTGTGCTGCCACAAGCACATGCATGAATCTTTGTAAAATAACTTCTTCTGTTTCTCTGTTAGTTTTTTGAGACAGGGTCTCACTTTGTAGTTCAGGCGGGCCCTGAGCTCACTATGTAGCCCAGGAGAGCCTGAAACTCACAACAATCCTCCTGCCTCTGGCTCCTGAGTGCTAGGATTATAGGCTTGAGCCACCATGCGTGCTACCGTGGTATGTGGTTCTGATTGCTGTGGGAGTGAGGCACCACGCCCAGCATTGTTGTATATGGTTACTGGGGACAGAACCAGGGACTTTGCGCTTGCAAGGCAGGCCCTAGAACCACTGAGCTAAATCCTCGGCCCAATTTCTTGATGATGGCCATTCTGTCTGGGGTGAGATGGGATCTTAATGTTGTTTTAATTTGCATTTCTCTAATGACCAATGATGTGGAGTGTTTCTCCATGTATTTATTGGCCACTTGTACTTTTGGTTCCATGTCGCATCTGTTCATCTCACTTGCCCATTTTTGATTGGATCTTTAATTTTGGGAGTCCAATATTTTTTGGAGGTCCTCACATATTCACTTGTCTAAAGAATAGCTGACAACATTTTTTTTTTCCTATTTTGCAAGTTTTCCTTCCACTCTGTTAGTTGTTTTACGGCCCAGAAAAATTTTAATCCAATATGATCCTTTGTGTTGATTTTGGTACAGTTTCCTGTGCCATTGGGGTTCTGTTCAGAAAGTCTTTGCTGATGCCTATCTCCAAGAATTTTACCTGTTTTATCTTTCAGCTTAAGTGTTACTGTTACTGTTAATAGTTAGTTCTTTGAACCACTTTAATTTCAGTCCATGAAATGGTGAGAGGTAGGAGCCTAGGTTCAGAGAGCCAGTATGAGAAGGAGAAGCTAGAGATAAGAATGTACACTTCCAGCTGTGTGTGGTGGTGTATGCCCGTAATCCCAGCACTTAGGAAGCTGAGGCAGAAAGGTCATTTTGAATTGGAGGCCAGCCTGGTTTGGGCTACATAGGGAGTTCAAGGCTAGTCTGAAACCCTGGTTGAAAAAAACCAAACAAAAAAGAACACACATTTCTAGATGGAGAGAGGGTGGAGGAGAGAAGAGACAAAAAAAGAATTAAGATGTATTAAATCCAGGTATTGATTCCTCATGAGCAATGTGACCATTACATACAGCAAAAGTGTACTAGTAAAAATTGAAAGAATAAAATACAATTTTCCAGGTCCTGCTTCCAGGGACAATGCCCTTTGCCCCTGGCCCCGCGGCCTCATGTGGTTGAGGAGTCAGTCCGCTAATGAGCATAGCACCTTGTGCCCCGGTGAGCTCGTGGCCTTCCAAAAGCTCTAGCTCCGAATTTTGGAGGCCTGCCTCAACCTCCCGGGTGCTGGGATTACACGCGGTCCCTACCATCCCCGGCTAGTCCAAGACCTGTAGGTTTTTGTAGTCTGTCCCCTGCATGACTGTTTTCAGTGCAGGGCAGCTTGTCACTTTGTCAGAGTTACAGTTGTTCCTTTTACCTTTCTTTACAAGTGGGCACTGGGCTAAGACTGGCCAGCGATACTGCACATACTGTTTTCTTGACAACGTACTTTACACTTTCCTGGACACACTTTAACGCCTGACATGCTTTATGTCCGGTCACCTGCTCCAAATTCAGTCATCTAACAAGTATTTGAGTGACATCCCTTCCGGCTGAACAGTCCACAGTTTTCCAAGGTCAGCTTTTTAATTCTCCTAGGATGACTTTTCTGACATCAAAATTCGTTCCTCCTTTTTTTGTGCAATCCATCCCATCTGTTTTATTCCTGACGGTTAAATATTATACCCAATCGTTCCTCTGTACTTTTTCCTCAATAGTGCTTTCTGTGGGCAGGGGCTGCATCTTGCAAACAGACCAGCTGTGTCTAGCACGAAGCAGGTGCTCAGTAACCGTAACGGTAACTGAATTAAAAACCCGGGCATCCCAGTGACGTCACTACGACACGCAGCGACGTCACTCCGCGGGAGTCCCCCGAGTGTGAGGGGTTAAGTCGGGGTGTATAAAGGGTACCGATCATCTCCAAAGCAGGCCGATTCCAGAGCGCCCATGGGGCCCTGTGGGCCCGGGTCTTGTGACGCCGAGACACCTGAGGAAGAAAACAACCTCCAAGGTGGGAAGCAATGCGAGCGCCCGGAGGCCTTGGGGAAAACGCGGGCCTGAGAGGCGAGAGCAGCTCACGTCTCGCGATGCTTCCTCCCTGCTCTCTTACTTGGGAGATCTCGCGAGAGGAGCAAGGCAAGATGGCCGTGCCCTGGATTTCGGTGTGAAACTGTGGCCGCAACTGCGGGGGCCGACGCGGACGCCGGCGTCTGAGAGGGACGGCGGCGGCGTGGGCCGCAGCCTGGCGTGGCGGGCACCCGAGTTCTAGCTCCCCGGCCAGCGCGCGCGCCCGGTGCCGAGGCGAGCGCCGGCCTCGCGCCGCGGGAGATGCGCGTGTCCCGGGCTCGCGGGCGCTCCGGGAGTCCATGCTGCGCCCGACGCTGCTGGCCGCCGCGCTAATCGCCTCCCGCCGCCGCAGCGAGCCTCCCGGGTCCCCTCCCTGCCCCCGGCGGCGGCGGCGGCGATGACCGGGGAGAAGATCCGCTCGCTGCGGAGGGACCACAAGCCCAGCAAAGAGGAGGGGGACCTGCTGGAGCCCGGCGACGAGGAGGCGGCGGCGGCCCTCGGCGGCGCCTTCACCGGGGGCCGAGTCGGCGCTGGCGGCAAGGGCGGCAAAGCCTACCATCGAATCTTCAGCAACCATCACCACCGGCTGCCGCTCAAGGCGGCCCCGGCCCCCGCCGGTGCGCCCGGCGCCCCGGCCCTGCCGCCGCACAACGCCGTGACCGCCACCTCCCAGCCCCCGGCCCTTCTCGCCGGCACCGGCCCCGTCGCCGTCGTCGCGGATGGAGGCGGCTGCCCCGCGCACTACCCGGTGCACGAGTGCGTCTTCAAGGGGGATGTGCGGAGGCTGTCGTCCCTCATCCGCACGCACAACATCGGGCAGAAAGATAATCACGGTGAGGAGTGCGGGCCCTCTCCACCCTCCCTCCCCCGGGCCGCGGTGTGCACCCGGGCCCGCCCCCGCAGGCTCCGCTCCGGCCCGGTGTGTGCCGAAGTCGGGAGGCCGGTGCCTGGGGGGCCGGAGCAGTGCTTCTTCCCAGGCCTCTTCAGAGTTGTCTGCGCGGAGCCGCTGTGTTGATCTTTGAGCCGGGCCTTCCTTGTACTGCTGCGTGCCTGCCTGAGATTTTTAGGTTGCCTCATCCAGCGTGCTCTTCTTCCTTTATTTATGGAACTTTCCCTCCTTCCCACCTTGGAGTCTTTATTTTGAACCTGTGTATTCCCACCTTCCCTCTTGCTTACTTGGGAGTAGACTCAACTTGACGGCACTTCGTTGATTTTTCTCTGCCATCAGGTTGGTCTTCTTGTTTATGTGCTGTTAGGAAACTTGGGACCGTTGGATTTCCGAAAACTACACAATAGAAATTTGTTGGCATTCGATTCCTAGACTAATTTCCGTGACCTCTCAGTAGCTGTTTTGTTTGGCTTTTTTAATGTAGATAATTGCCAGTAATTTCATCGTGATGACTAACAATAGTATTGTGATTTTTCATAGTAACTTCATCATAGGCTGTTGGAGGAAATGTTGGATGTTCTTTTAAGGACTCATTTACCATGTCTTGTCAACTGACCTTTTTCTACTTCTTTGATTCAAAGAAGAAAGTGATTGAGTTGTCTCTTAAGCAGTGGTAAATTTACAGTGGACCCTCAAGTTACCACTGGCCTGCTGTACAAAGAGCGTGGGTTAATTAGGTTAATGGAAGATTCACCTGCCTCTTGTTATCTGTAGCCAGTAGTAAACATGCAGATCTCAGCTGCATTGACTTAGTTACACTCAGCCTTCTGAACTGATGTAGATCTTAAGTCAAGGGTCCATTGCATTTTTTGTGATGTGAGGATGGAAGCCAGGGCCAAGAACCACAGATTTGTTAATCAAAGGGAATGTAATATATTTTTAACATTTAAGCTCAAAGGTTGTTGAGACCTGTTTTAACTTGACAGTTACTGTGTATTCACTTAGAATACACTTAGAATATTCACTGCTCAGTTCTTTGCTTAAAAAAAAAAAAAAGTAACACTTTAAACAAACCTGTGGAATAAGCTCCCATAATTCTGTTGGATTCTAGGTTCTTTATCTAAAATTAGGGTAAGAATTGAAATTAGTAAATATGTTTTCTTGTTGTATGATTCTCAACTGCACATATTTTCTGAATTTACAGCGTTTTAGTTGTAATCTTACTACATACCATTTATAAATTGCAACCTGAAAAAACCTACCCCTAGGTTTCTGTTCCTACATTTAATTTATCATTTTGCGATTATAACAAGTGTCAAGTTGCTTACTGATGAGAATTGTATTCTAATCTTTTGGGAAACAGTTGTGAAAGGCCCTTAGTTTGTCGGTTACTCAGTTACTAGGAAGTTTTTCATATTTGGTCTACATATAAACTTTATGGACATTTCCTTTTTAAATTTTTTTTTTTTTTAAGGTTTTTGGAGACAGGGTCTCGCTTTGTGGTTCAGGCTGTCCCTGAGCTCAGCCTCCAACTCACATCACAATCCTCCTGCCTCTGCCTCCCGAGTGCTGGGATTACAGGCGAGAGCCACCACGCCCGGCACTGTGGTATGTGGTGCTGATTGCTGCTAGGCGTGAGTCTCCACACCCAGTATTGTATGTGGTTACCGGGGAATTGAACCCGGGCCCTTACGCTTGCAAGACAGGCGCCGGAACCACTGAGCTAACTCCCTGGCCTTGCTACGAAGTTTTGGCTGGCCTTGAACTTGTGTAGCCGATGCTGTTGGGGTCTCTGGTTTAGTTTCCCAAAGGCTGGGATTACGGGAATGCATCATAATGCTCAGCATATGCTCACCTCAAGGAAGGTGATTTTGGGGGCTGGGCATTTAGCTCAGTGGTTCTGGAGTCTGACAATCAATCCCTGGTACCATTTATCACGGTGCTAGGCGGTGTGGTGGCTCCTGCCTGTGATCCCAGCATTTGGGAGGAAGAGGCATGAGGATTGCTGAGAGTTTGAGGCCAGCCTAGTCTGCATAATGAGTTCAGGGTAAGGCTGAACTACAAAGCAAGACTCGGACTGGAAAATCTTAAAAAACAAAAACAAAGGTGATTTTGGTTTTAGTTTTGAGATAGTCTCCTTAAATTGCTAGTTTGTTCAGGCTAGGCTGGAATTTAACGTTCTCTTTTCTAGGGTTCCTCCCAGAGTGCTGAGATTACAGGTTTGTGCCCCTGCTCTGGACTCAGAAAATGTAAAAAGTTCCTTTTGAGCATTAACTCCTTTAAGAGAGGAGAGGCACTTAACCAGAAGCCCTGAACTGTAGGATTGTTGGACCTCCAGCTTCTTCAGTCTAGCAGTTAGGAAGACCATGTTGAAGGCCACCTCCAGATCCCCCCCACCTCCCCCACCCGTGGTCACTCCCCACTGCGCTTCATGGGGGAATGTTTCTGATGACTGACCAATGAGTCACATCCGTGAGGTAGGATTGTGTCCTGCTTCCCCTCTGCTGTCCTCACCCGCGAAGTTACTCCTGTGTAGTGCGCTGCTGTTACTTGTTTTCTTCCCCTGTGATACTTTAAGCACCTTTCCCTGTTACGTTACTGAATTACTACTTTGTCTCTTGGTATTCTACTCAGATGCTTTACTTAGATTTTAGGGATACCTTTTCTTTAAAGTTGTAACAGGTGAATATCTTCTAAGTCACTCAAACAAAAACAAGCTGTGTGCTTGTTCTGTTACGGGTACACGGCAAATCCGTACACTCCCACAGGTGCTCAGAGCCAGGCTCTTGTTCCCCGAAGAGGCGGCTGCCGTGGAGTGGGGCTGAGGATTGCTCTGCTACTGTGAGTCTTGGTTACGGTCTCGGTCAGCACTGAGCTGACTGTGAACCTTGTCACATTTCCTCCCCACAGTGGCCCTGCAGAGCAGGGGTCTACCCTCCTTTCTAGAATAAGAAAAGTGAACCCCAGAGAGGCAGCGACACTCTCAAGTTACAGACTTAGTATGAGTTGCAAAGATAGAAGTGAAAATAATAGGGTTCTATCAGTTGAAAACCAGTGTATTTCAAGGAAGTCTGCTCCAGTAATGGGTGTGGTGAGTTCATAGCCCGCACAGTTCCTTACCATATCTTCATTTAATACTGTAAGTAGACTGATGGAGAGATTCTGGCAGTAGACAGTTCTCCCAGTTCTTCTGTGGAACTCAGATCTCGTTTGATTTCTGTTCAAGGTTACAGAGAAATGGGCTATTTCGTCCCACCCGCACTGTGACTCTTTGGATATTTGACAAAGTTATATAATCCTCTTGTCTTCAGGTTAGATGCTAAACATCCCTAACTTCTGCATCCATACCTCATGTGCCCTTTTTTTTGAGATGTGGTCTTGGTATGTAGCCCAAGCTGGCCTTGAATTCCCAGGGATCCTCCTGCCTCGCCTGCTGAGTGTTGGGATTACAGGCATGCACCACTGGTTTATCAGATGTCTTAAATGATCACTGAAGCATAATAAATATGATACAAATGTGTTAAGTGAATAAAATCTTATTTCCTATCATGGCCTATTCTGTTCTTCTATTTATCAACTTTTTTTTTTTGGAGACAGGATCTCACTATGTAGTTTAGGTGACACTTGTACTTACCATGTAGTCAGGCTGACCTGGAACTCCAGATAATTCTCCTGCCTCAACTTTCAGGGCTAGGATTACAGGCACAACCCACCCCACCCAGCTAATCAACATATTTTAGTTTTCAAAATAGAGAACAGGCAGTATTTAACCTTGTCTTCCTGGTTTATTGTCCTCAATTTCCATCTATGTTGCCACAGATGACAAGGTTTTATCTTTCTCTTGCTGCATAATCTGGCACACATACTCTCAGCGTGTGTGTGTGTGTGTGTGTGTGTGTGTGTGTGTGTGTGTATGGGTGGGTGGGTGAGTTTTTCAGCACTCAGTGTGTGTGCGTGCGTGTGTGTGTGTGTGTGTATGGGTGGGTGTGTGAATTTTTCAGCACTCTCAGCGTGTGTGTGTGTGTGTGTGTGTGTGTGTGTGTATGTATGTGTGTGTGTATGTATGGGTGGGTGTGTGAGTTTTTCAGCCCGTTCCTGTCTTCAGTAGAGTCGTGTCCCTCGCCTGTGCTCTCTGCAGAGGGGGTGTTGGGCCGTACAATCTTTGTTTGCAGTTTTTGAGGAATCTCATTATTGTTTCCTGCACTGCTGTGCTTCATTCCTGCCTACAGTGACTAAGAACTGCCCTTTTCTCTGCATCCTTATGATGCTGATTCTTTTTTCTTTTTTTGATGCCATTCTAACTAGGGTGAAATGAGATAGTTTTTTGTGAGTTAACCCATAATGGGTTTTTTTTTTTTTTTTAGCTTTAAATTTACTGCTTGAAATGTAAAATCTTTCTTTTCATGTTTCCATTTTTGTCTCCAAACACAAGGAAGTGGAGATTCTTACACCAGTTGTGTCATGTCAGATGAGACCCTGCAGTGTAGTCCACTGACTGTAGTGCAGTCTTTCTTTTTTCCCCTTCAGTTCTGCCATATGCAGTTGTGTGCCTGACCAAAATTAGATGCACTCTGCTGGGTGGGAAAGTGTCATCTCTTCACAAACACATGCAGGGCAGTTCCTACTTCGCAGATCAATCTGTAATAACTACTTATTTCCTCTTTATAGAGGAGGCACTTGGAACTAAAATTTAGCTGCCCAATTTTAATGAAATTTTAAGTTTTATTTCTAACTATACATATAAATAAATAAATGTATCCATATAAAAGGTTTCAAGATTTTCTGTAATTCTTAGGAGTATACAGGAAGCTGAGCCATATCGATGCCCAGCTATAATCCTAGCAGTCAGGAGGCCGAGGCAGGAGATCTTTGCAAATTCAAGACCAGCCTCGATTACATAGGAGACAAAGTATGTAGTGATACTGATACTCAACATTTGGAAACTGGTGGTGCAGAGAAAAGAGTATACACTTTAGAGCCATGAGATAATGTAGTTTTGAAAAATAAATTTATTTTCCCCACCTGTGAAGGAGCTGTTTTTCTCAGAGGGTTTCCAGTGAATTGAGCGGGTGAGGTGTGTGAGGGTGTGTGCCGCAAGGGCCCGCACAGGTAGTGTCCACCCCTCCGGTGGCAGCTGTTGCGGTGGTAATCTCTGTACTTGGTGTTAATGCTACTGAAATGGTTTTTCACTTATTTAATCAAACAAGATTCAGTTTTGTTTGCTGAGTTAGAACCAGGATATCGAATTTGAGATGTAGGATTCAAGAAGCTGGTCTTGCTGGTGTGGCTAGTGTTCTCCTTGTGGCCCCTTAGCTAACACAGCCCAGGAGACAGGGGACAGGTAGTAGAGGGCAGATAACCCAGATGCCTGAGCCAAATTTTCCTGATTTATGTGGTTGATAGCAGGATTCCCTTTACCTGGTAACTATAGGAACGTTGATGCTGACTGTCTTGTGGCTGTTTGAAAAATTGACTTAACATAGCTTGGCATTTGACATCTTTGATAGTAGATATTTCTGACTCTGTTCTTACCTGCACAGTGAGAATGGATTGTTTCACTCAGTCATTTCTGGCTCACAGCTTTTGAATGTGATTAACAGTATGGACTTGCAATGGGGAGTTTTATTTGCAACATCATTAGGTAGGTGCTGATCTGTTTACCCTTTTTTTCTTATGTTCCTAGAAGGTTTACAAAACAGAGGCATTAGAAGCATGAACATTTGACGTGGCTCGCCTGGGTGTACGCTCTGTGTAGACTGGTGGGTTCTTCATTTATGTCTTGTGCAAATTAAATATTCCCATCTTGTACAATGCTAGAAATGTCGTCTCCTTTGGTGGCAGTGTAGGGGTGGTGGGGAGGTAGTAGTTTGCTGGAACTCAGCTTGGAAACTCGGGAAATGTATGTTTCCTCTGTTAGGAAAGGATATATTGTAGAAAGTAAAGTTCCCTCCTGACTCTCTGTAGCTAGCCACCTAGTTCTCCTTGGCGGGAACTACTGTTATCAGTTCCCACTTCTTTCTTTACCATGTAGAATATAGTAATTTTTTTTTCCTCTGAAAGAGTTGTAAACTATCACCACGTTAAATACTATTAGCACAAAAATGCTTAGTAGTTAAGTATCTTTGTTTATTATGAAATTTCTATCTCTTAACTTTTCCTTTGAGTTCCATGTTTTATATTTATCTCTACTGGAGAACAGCAGAGATTTCAAAATTAACCTAATCGAGGTTTTTTTTTTTTTCTTTCCTTCTGCTTGGGTCCAAGTTTTTTTATTTTTATTTTTGAGAAAGAATATCACTATGTAGTTCAGGCTGGCCATGAACTCACTGTGTATCCCATGCTATCCTCAAACAGATGGTACTCCTCCTGCCTCTGGCTCCTGAGTACTGGGGTTACAGGCATTGTAGTACCACAACTGGCTGCCTACTCTTAAATTATATTGTTAGCTGGTTGCTCAAGCCTCTATCCTTGGGATCATTCTTTTCCTCACCCATATCTGAATAACAGATTATTTAAGTTTTTGAGATATGATCTGGCTATGCAGTTCAAGCTGCCTTTGAACTTACTGTGTAGCCCAGGCTGGCCTTGAATTTACACCAGTCCTCCTTCCTCAGCCTCCTGACTACTTTGGGAGTACAGGCCTGCCACACCACACTGAGCATTAAGGGGTTACTTTATAATCTGTCTGCTTTTGTCTTCACTGCCATCACTTTGGGACCAAGCAGTTCACAGAATCAGACTTACAAGGATGTCCATACTCCCCCTCCAGTCTGCTCTCTATGTGTGCGTAAAGGAATACAGTAATGGTGAGAACTACTGTGTGTCGTGTTAATTCTTTCTAAGATCCTGTGAGACCTTCTTCACTTGAAAAGGAGCTCCTGGTCCTGACTGGAGAACCCTGTAGACCTAGACTTGCCTACTTCTCTGACCTGATCTTGCACAAATCCCCCCTCACTATTTTTTGACAGTGTTTGATTAGTTTCAGTTCCTTGAGTGCCAGGTTATTTCTGGCCTCTGTCTGCAGTACTTTGTATTCTTAGTTTTCTTGGCTTCTATTTACCTTTTAGATCTCACTTAAAACGTCTCTGTGGAAAGAGTTTTTGACTGTTATCAGATGTCTGTCTCCCTCCCTTTATTACTTTCAACTTTAACCTTTTATTAATGTTCTTATCACGTATCATCCTCAATTTTGTCTCATTTTGTATTTCTCTTACTCTTTGAGTATAAGCTTCGTGTGCAGAAATTATTTTTAGCTTGATGATGGTCAGATCTGTAGTGTTTGGCACCAATCCGATAAAATAGTAATGTTCAAGTAATATTTATTGAGTGAAAATGAATGGCTCTCAGTTCTGGGTAAGCTGAAAGAAATACAGGTCTTATAAACATCTGTTCTGGCTTTATATAATAAAAGAGTATTCTAGAACCTAATAAACTATAGTATGAACATCTAACAGTAGTATGCGATACATATGGAAGTTATGTTGATGAATGACAGGTGCTCTGTTGTGAAAGCCAGTGTCTTGCTTATCAGAACAGAGTCTGCAGACATGTCATTAATGGGCACCATAGTAGCTGATTGAAACTTGCAGGCTTCACCACTTGCCTGGGCCCAGCCACGAGCTGTTCACCAGTGATCCGCATGTGGGAGTGTGCCAGGGAAGCTGTATTCGCGTCTGTGCCCACCACTGCCTTTGGAAACAGATGGCAGGAGGCAATGTGTACCTCACTTCCTTCTGCTCTGTTAGTATCGTGTGTACTCATTAACAGTGGAGAAAGAAGAAAGCTATTTCTGGTAACTTATTTCAAAGACAGAAGTGAGCACTGGCCTGGGCAATGGGTCTTGAGGCAAAACAGTGTACCGTGTCTTTGTAAAAAAACACTTTCTTCTGCTTCTTTGAGACAGGATCTTGCTGTGTGGCTAGACCAGTCTGGAGCTAGTACTGTACAGCTCAGGCTGTCCTCAAGCTCATGGCGATCCTCCTGCCTCAGCTCTTTAAGCCACAACATGCTCCTTGCAATATTCTGAGATGTTTATTTTTTTTTTTCTTTGTACCAGGGATCAAACTTGGGACCTTGCGCTTGTGAGATAGGCGCTGGAACCACTGAGTGAAATCCCCAGCAGGTTTTTAGTTTTTGTGCAGCAGCTGTTCACTCTGCTGGTTGTTCTGATTCTCTTTGCAGAGTTCTAGAATAGAACCCCCTAAAGAAGTGCTGTGATGTCAAGGGGCTTCTGCTGTGCATCCCTTGAGTAAACAGAAGAATGATCAGCTTGTCCTTTCCTGCTCTTAGGCCATCTTCAGTCCACTGATCCGTGAAAAATCTTCGTTGTGAGAGAACGAGCTTGTTTCTGAAGATAATGCTGAGACTACTGCAAGAAGGGGAAGACTTAACAAATAATACCTTTGTGTTTTCAGTGACAAAAGTATATTTTTCTTTGCTAAATCTGGATAGGGTGATGTGTGGAAAATGGGTCCAACTAAGAAGAGTGTGCGGGAAGTTTTAAAATAGAGTCACTTCATTTAAAAAATGTAAACACAGAAATGTCTCAACAGTCTAGAAAAATCAAACGAGTGCTGTAGAAAATCTGTATGAAAAGGACTGGACAGTGGAGAGTGAAATGGAAGGTAAAGGAGAGAGCCTTAGTGTGAGGTAGCGTCATGGTAGGCATTGCCAGAGGGTGAGTTGGGCTGCTAAAGACCTGGAGGAAGACAGCTCCCTTATCTGAAATTAGACATAATTCCAAAGATGGAGACATCTCATGCATTTCAAGGAGAATAATGAAAAGATGATTTATTTAGCCTTTTGAATAAGATTTTTATATTAAATTTTGAAGTATTTCAGAACCACTATAAAGTTACAGCAAGTCCAGTGGGCGCTTCATCAGTTTTCTTTCTTTTGTTAGGGGAGGTTTGGGACAGTCTCACTCACTCTGTAGTGCAGGCTGGCCTCAAACTTCTCTCAGTCTTCCTTCCTCAGCCTCACAAGTGCTAGGATTAAAAGAGTGATAGCATTACAAGTGTGCGCCACCACACCCAGCCCTTTACCAGGTGTCAGCACCAGCTTGTACACAGATGTACACACACACACACCACATCCATCTTTAGCACCTGTGGTCTCAACCAGGTGCAGATTGCAGGTGCAGACAAAAGTATTACTCTTGGATGGATGCTATGGACTTCTTCTTTCTCATTACTTCTTAGGTAATTGTTTATGTAGCATTGATATTAGATTACTGTGAGGAATTTGGAAGTGACTTGAATTATACAGGAGGTTGTGTGTAGATTAATAGCAGATGCCAATTTTATAAAGGGGCTTGACCATCTTCAGGATTCCTGTCTGCAGGGGGCAGTTCTGGGAACAGCCACGGAGACTGAGGGGTGGATGACCGTATAACTGTGGCTTACTTATTTCCTGAAACTTTCTAGAATAAGTTGAAAGCATCCTGTCACTTTAAACATGGCAACACTCTTCTCTGTAAACACAGAAAGATGATCACATTCCTAGTATTTAGTATTAATAGAACTGTGTAATTCAATACCCTGCCATTTAGGTTTCTCTAGACCTCCTTCACAGTTTCCTTTGTTTATTTGATCCAAGAATGGATCAAGAGTCATGCTTTGCATTTACTTTTCCCTATGGGTTCATTAAATTTTAAAATCAAACTTATTTTAAACCAATACATAAAAATTGTACATAATAGTGGGGTCCAAGTGACATTTAAGAGATTGTTTACATCTTGGTGATAGTTTAGAATTAGTGAAGAATACTATATAGTATGTGAGTCAGGAGTGTGGATTGGTCTCAGGCCTTCCAGCATGACAGAACAGTTACTACGGCATCTTCAGACTGTAGAGTTCTTGCCAGGTGTGCATTTGTCGGAGCTATGGTAGCACCGCAGATACAGTCTCAGAAGTAGAGCAATCAGCCCGATGTTTCTGAAGAATGTAGTCCAAGTACTGTACCTTAGGAGATGGAATTAAAATGACTAGCCCGGGTAGGGAGACGCATCAGAAAGGGGGTGATGTTGGACTTCCAGCAAGTTAAATCTAATAATTACAGGTTATAATAGTGAGCCAATTCCAAAAACTTTTTGTCCCAGATGTTAACAATTTATTATATAAAGTGTAAGAAAATTTTACAGACAGTTAGTGGGAAAGAAAACTGAGCATATGGGAGAAAAAGAACTATTGCTTTCCTCATTTTATTTTTATTTTTGGAAAAGAAATAAAAATGGTTTTTTTTTCTTTGTTCAATAAATATGGTTTCTAAATGCCTTTTTGAAAGTGGTGGATTTTCTTCAAATAGAGTTTGACTTGTACCTAGCTACATTTCTGTTTTAGAAAATCGTTCAAATAGTATGTGGTTCAGTGGTAGAATGTGTGGCTGGGCTCTGTGTGGCTGGGGTTCCGCTCCCTAGAACAGTCAGAGAGCGCCTGCAGAAGGGAGAAAGAAAGCAGAAGCACTTGGAGAAAGGGAAATCCTTGAGAATTTCAGCCAGTAAAGTTTGACAGTCCAACGCTGTGCTAGTCATGCCCCTTGCAGCTAGTCCTGATAGAAACTCAGCATAGGCTGGCCAAAGGTAGTTAGATGCTGTGACAGCCAGGAGTCACGTGGGGCGTGTCTGAGCCCACCTGCGCAGAGCTCTGACAGTGTTAGGCCTTTTCTAGTCTTTCTGTTCTGCTCTTGTGTGGAGTTTTATCCTTTCCTCCACTTGGGCTCGGTGTTCGTCAGTTTTTCAGCCTCTGCTTGTTATTTTGTGCTGTATAATTTTTTTGCCGTGAGAGGCCATCTTATCACTGCGTGTATACCAGCACCCCTGGCTTCTGCCTGCTCAATTCCATTGATATTCTGGCTTCCTAATTTGGAGAATGGCAGTGTTTCGGCAGACCCTGCCACATGTGCCCTGGGAGACACAGTTGCTTCTGGCCAGAGGCATTGATCGACTTTGTCAGAACATGTGGCCTGAGCCAGACCTTCCGGGTCCCAGTGTTCCAGTGGCCAAAGTCAGGCTTTCCCTCTATTTTGTGTTCTCCCCAGCTCCAGCCCAGTTTAATAGTAAAGAGGTGGGAATCATGCCCTTCCTGGACACTTTTTCTGGCTCCCCGTGAAACAGATTGGGTTTGGTTCATGTCCCCTCATAGGCTCGTACCTTGAGGTAGTGCCATGGCACTAAGAGAAAGGAACAGGCTAACATCTGCACAGGCCCCCGGGTAATAGCTGTGAAGCCTGCTTGAAAAGGGATTTCACTGACACATCTGAAAGGGATTGGTAAAAAAAAAAAAAAATGAAGATTTTACTCAGGTCATTGGTAAAGTCTGAATTGCAGGGTTAATTATTGATAAAAGTGAGTTTGAAATAGAAGTTATCTTAGAAAGTGCTACAAGTAATTATATTTATGTAGGAAATATAATCATTAATGTTTACATATATAATTTTTTTTTTTTTTGAGACAGGGTCTCGCTTTGTGGTTCAGGCTGGCCCTGAGGTCAACCTCAAACTCACATCACAGCAATCCTCCTGCCTCTGCCTCCCGAGTGCTGGGATTACAGGCGTGAGCCACCATGCCCGGCACTGTGGTATGTGGTACTGGTTGCAGCTGGGCGTGAGTCTCCACGCCCAGTATTGTGTGTGGTTATCGGGGATCAAACCCCGGTCCCTGCGCTTGCAAAACAGGCGCTGGAACCACTGAGCTAAATCCCCAGCCCCTTATAGATTATAGTTTTATGTTGTGACCGTATTGAGGAATATTAGAAATAATATTGAACTATCTATTGAACTAAGAAGATTTCTGCTTCCTGGGAGGTGGCACAGAAATTAGGAGCAGTCTTCAAAGTGCAGTAAGAATGCAGAGCTTTGTCTGAAGGGCACCAGGGTGCTGAGAGGTTGGGACTGCGCCAGTGATGGGCAGAGACAGAATCCAAAGATAAGAGCCTAGTGTTCTAGGTTCTTTTGCTTCACTGGCCAGCAAACCTAACAGAGGTGGCTCATCGGCATTTTTGCCAGTTTTCGCTGAGTTAAAAAAAATTGGAAGTTGGAGCCCAGCAGGAGATGGAGAGCTGGAGAGCTCCTTCCATAGAGCCTAGCAGGGGTTGGAGAGCTGGAGAGCTCCTTCCCTTTGCTCTTTGGACTGGAATTTGGAAGAGCTGCACCTTAAAATAAGCAAGAACTGAAAGTCGATCAGTTTCCGTGCAGACTGAGTACAGCTTGGTTTCCCGAGTCACAGAAAGCAGTGCTAGTCCCTGGGTTAGGTGATCTGGAATCTCCCAGCCTCTGCTGTGTATCAGATGCAGATGAAAATCTCGGAAGTGTTTACTTTTTAGGTTTCACAATTTCTGTAGAGTTAAATACTAAGGGTAGTATATAAAGATTGCTGGCGTTACAGTGTAAACTGTATGAAACCAGAAAGTAGCGTCAGAAAACAGACCTAACTGCTCCTTTTATTGTAACTATTATTAGAGGGGAATTTTAAATAATTACTAAATTTTGAGAAATACCAGACAGATGCCGTATTTTAGTTGAGAATTGGAAGCTATAAGGATTGAGACCATTGATTTGAAAGAAGACCCACGTAGAAATTCTCAAATGGAAAAAGTGGATAACGAAGAAGTACATAAGAAGACTCGGCAGCCATCTAGGGCCTTGTGGAAGACAGAATCTCTGATCTGGCTGCATGTTGGAAGAAAATGTTTGCATTGTATAGTGAAAGAAGAGAAAAGTGTTTGTTTGTTTGTTTTTTATTTTTTAAAGAAGCACTAGAGAAAGAAAGATAAGTTCTTTATTATTGAACCTCAGAAGAAAAGATGAAGAATATTTGGAAAGAGAACTTCTGAGAATTTTCCAGAATTCATCAGAGACAGTAACCTAGCAATTCAAGAAGTCCAGCCCAGGCAGAATGAAGAGAGCAGGCCACACCAGAGTGGTGTGGCTGCAAAGTCGGGTACATTTTAAGAGCAACCAGGAAGAAAGTCATTCCTTTGAAAGAGGCAATGGAAAGACTTTGAACTTTTCAGCAACAAAAGGATTCTCTGAACACCATGTAGAATATTGAAGAAAATACTCAGCAATAATTAATGCCCAGTAGTACAAGGTCCTTTAAGGTTAAAGTTGCATGGAGTACAAAAACCTGGAAAAATTTATTACTAAAAGAAGCCTTGAAAGATGTGTCTATAGTGGAAGGAAAGTGATTCTGGGGAAGGCAAGAGACATAAGAAAGAATGAACGGTCACAAAAATGATAAACCTAAATGAATATTGCTTTTTAAGGCAAGGCCCCAAAGTGGAACTAGATTTAGTAGCACATAATGTTCAAAGTGAGGGACGGAAGTTACTGTTTTCAGGTCATGGCGTTGCTCTCGGGTGAAGCAGCCTTGAACATTGTTCTTAGACGAATCAGTGTCACTCAGCCCCAGGGCAGTGTTAGTGCAAATGTATTGTAAGCCATAGGTGCCAGTTGTACATTTCCTAGTAGCTGTGGATAGAAAAGGATATATGCAGTTAATTCTAACAGTATACAGGGGCGCTGGGGATTGACTTTGTTCAGCAAGCGCTGTACCACTGAGCTACATACATCTCCAACCTATAATTCAACTCTGTATCCAAAGCATTGTTTAACTCAGCAGGAAGATTAGCATAAAATACTGCTGAGATGTCTTAACATTTTTACCTTCGCACTAAGTCTTCAGAGCCCCACTTGAGGCACATCTTGGTCTAGGAAGCCACATTTCAGAGATGGCCTCTGCTGTGGTGCTGGGATTGAGCATAAGCCTGATGCGGTCTGGCAAGTGAGCCTGAGCCACACTCAGGCCTGTGGGAGGCGCTCAGATACCACAGCACTACAGAAGAGTAGGAAAATTAAAAACTCTGTACCTTGTATCCAGCACATACAAGAACAAAGTGAAATAAAAAAGAGTCTAAGAGAAAGTTAAATTTAATAAGGAGCCTGGGAAAAGTAAGATATGTGCAGAACACAAGTGGAATGATAGATTCATTCCTCAGTGTGTCATTAATTACAGAAGACTTCACCGAATGTTTCAGAGACAGAGCTAAAAAGTAACAAAAGTTGAAAGTTAAAGAATTGAAAATTATTGTGTGCAAATGCTAATCAAAAATACAGTTGTATTAATACAGGAATGTGTATTAAATCATGAAAAACTGAGCTGGTTGTGGTGGTGCACATCTAATTCCAGCTCTCAGGAGGATGAGGCTGGAGGATCGCTACATATTCAAGGCCAGCTGGGACTACAAAGCGAGATCTGCCTTAAAAGTAGAACAAAACAAAACTGAGATAAAGGTGGATGCCTTCTAGTGAAAAAGAGTTAAAATTTTAAATCTTTCTTTTGGGGGATAGGCAGTACTGGATATTGAACTCAGCACCTTGTGCCTTTGAGACAGATGTGTCCCTGAGCTAAATCTCTGGCCCAAGATTTTAAATTTGTACTTGATATCATGGGCTTAAAATAAGTGAAAATTGCTAAAATTACAAGAATGTAGGGAACAGGGAAAGGGGGGACATTACTAGAACCTCTACAGTAACTCCTAGTCACCTGTGAGCCAAGACAGCACAAGGTGATTTTATATATAGACAGAAATGAGCCCTGGAGAAGAGGCTGTGACCCGGGCAGCAAAGAGGAAAACCTTGCCACACTTGGATTCAGTACATCAGGAATAACAGATGTAACAGATGGGAGGGCTGCGATAAATCTAGAACAGTGAGGAACTACGTAGATGGAAAATTTGATTCCTCCCTAGATGTCTTCAGGGGTGGGTAATCCTGCCCTGAAGCATCACAGTGTCCCTGGACCAATCAGGTTTTAGCTGTGACTGGAGGTGAAAATAGTTATGTGTCAATATGCCATAGCCAGCCGATACACAGGAAAGTAGGCCTAATAATACATACGTAATTGTGAAATGATTTTCTTCTAAAATCTTGTAGAATTGCTTCCAAGAAAACATAGAAATCCCTAGCCATAGTGGATAATTTTAACATTATTTTTAATAGCGAAAGCCACCACAGCTTACAACAAAAATTAATAAAGATGTAGCAGATGAACTGGATGTAGTAGGTTTATGTGAAATGTGTGCATTAACTAATGGGACGCTACCAAGTGTTGTCATTAAGCTTGACAAGGGAATAGATTTAATACAGAGCACATGACTAGTAGGGTTATTCTGTAATCAGCCAAAGAGTTAGATACAGAAGCATTCAAGAGATCTGTCCATGCACTAGAGATTCAAGAATCCAGCCCAAGGACTAGATCTGTTTTGAGGTTCTGCGCCAGGAAGAGCCCTAAATTTTAACTCAGACTGGCAGCTGCAGTGAGAGAGATCCTGAGTCAAAGTGAAAAAAAAAAAGGTTGGGGTGTTGAGGCCATGGGTTCAATCCCCAATTCCACAAAAACAAAAACCACCATAGCATTTGCTAGATAGGGAACTCTTGGCCTTCACAGCTCTTGCATAAGGTGATGACTGCTGCATTTTAATTACCAGAATTCCAGACTGTTGATGCTCTGAGGATTGATTGTTGTACTTGTTAGTTCTTATTTCTTCATTCTCAGATGCTTCTTGGCTATGTTTTGTTTTGTTTAGAGACAGGATGTCGCTGGCTTTGACTCAGTATCCTGGGCCTCAGGCTTCCAAGTGCTGGGAATACAGGCATGTACCACAATTCCCTGCTGTCTTGGCTGTATTTTTTGAATGTCACATGCTCTATGTGAAGTATTTGCTACAGGTCAATAAAGAAAATTCATGTCTTCCTGAGGTTTACAGGTCATGAAGGAGACATGTTTATAGACAGCATTAAGTAGTTTAGAGTGAAGTGCTGCAATAAATAGATAAAGAGGGTATTGGGATCAGAACTGAGGGTGAGCTAGGATTTGCCAAAGGGGTGATGTTTGAATTGAACCTGAAGAGGAGGATGGAGAAGGAACAGGTAGGCAAGGTTAGCAGTATTTGAAAGCTGGGAATCTGGCTTACTGGTGGAGAATTTATTCTGTTTACTTTAAATGAGAGATCAGGTGAGGAAAATGGAAGAAAGGATGAAAACAATTTTCTCGCTTTTTATACCATGGTAAAGATGAAAATTGGAGTGCAGGGCCGGGGATATAGCTCAGTGGTTCCGGTGCCTGTCTTGCAAGTGCAAGGACCTGGGTTCGATCCCTGGTAACCACATACAATACTGGGCGTGGAGACTCATGCCCAGCAGCAACCAGTACCACATACCACAGTGCCGGGTGTGGTGGCTCACGCCTGTAATCCCAGCACTCAGGAGGCAGAGGCAGGAGGATTGCTGGGATGTGAGTTGGAGGCTGAGCTCAGGGCCAGCCTGAACCACAAAGTGACACCCTGTCTCAAAAAACCTTAAAAAAAAAAATTGGAGTGCAGATTTCTTCTTTCAATTGTCAGCATATCTTGTAATTCTTACTTAAAAATTATTCCATATAGCTCTAGAGGGGAGATTGAAAAGGGCAGAACAAGAGGCAGGAGGGTTCCAGGTTACTGCTCAGATGTGGTAAAAAGGTGAGTGTAAGAGGCAGCCCTGCGAATTGAGAGGAGGGATAGCCTGGTGCAAACATGTGCTTTGGGACATAGGAATCTTTGTGTTTGGCTCTGATTCGTGGATAAATTTTAGTTAACTTTCTGGATTACATTTTTGTGTGATAATTTATCACAGAATGTAAATGCAAACTTGGAAAGTTTAGTTTGCTTTTGGGGATGTGTGTTGGGTTTGGAGGCTAGTCCTACTGTAGCGTAGGCTGGCCTTTATTCTGGGTGGCCTCAGGATCCCTCTGCCAGAGCTTCCTGAGGGTGAGGATTACAGACAGGTACCCCATGCCTGCCTATAAAGGAGGAAGAAAACCTTTTTCTAGACCAATCAGATTGAGTTTGATACTTATCCACCCTGATTTTTTTCTCTTTGTATTAAGCTGAGGTCTTGAAGACATAGAATAGTTTTCCTAAGCTGACCCAGAGATGGTTCCTGATTTGTTATGAGTAGATGATTGCCTGAATTGGGGTCAGTCCATAACCTTATAATTTTTTTCGTATTAGTTATTTCATTAATACATTTTAGATATACATAATGATAGCAGTCATCACAGGGAATTTTTACCTGTACATGGAAAAAAGAGAGGAATTTTTGACATGGAGTTTCTTTAGTGTCTTTGGGAAATGGATAATTGGTTTTAACATAAGCATAGAAGGAAATGAGTTGATTAGCTGCGCATAGAAAGATACCTTCAATGAAAATATTTTCTTCAGTATTCCATAGTACGCTTACAATCAATAATGCTTTTTTAAAACAAAAAATACTTTCTTCATTTACTTTTGTTATTCTTACCCACATAAGTTTTGTGAACATTATGTTGTAGAACTTTGAGGGGATATATAAAGCTTAATAAAGGACTCGAAATTTTGGGAGAATTGAAGTTTGTCCTTAAAACATAGCTTATATTAATAGCTGGGCAACTACTAAGATTCATTTCTTAGTACTGTGAGCAATTTTTCTCTTTTCTGGAGTCATTTTTCATTGCACTTTTATTAGCAACTAGAATTATTGTAGTTTCCATATTTCAACTAGGAAGAGTTCTGAAGTATGAAAACTCAAAAGTTTCCTACAGGCCTAGTCACCAATGGAAGTATGTACTTCCGATTCATAGGTGTGAAAAATAAAATGTAAATTGTATCCTGAAACCTTTTTTAATGTGTCCCTAAGAGTTAAAAACCAGAGGTTTACAATGATTCAGGATTTTATTTTTTAAATCTGACCTTTTTAAATTTAGTGAATTCATCTGTGCTGTCTGAGTTTTGCCCAGAATGGCCTCTTGCATTGATTGTCAACAATTCCAACAGTTGTCATTTCTTTCTGCCTTTAGGGAACATGCACATGTGGGCCTGTATGTGTGTGTGTGTTGGGGGGGATGCTGAGCACAGTGGCGCTTGCGTGTGATCCCAGCTCCTCTGAAGGCTGAGGCAGGGGGATTGTAGTTTGAGGCCAGCCTGGGCAATTTAAGTGAGCTTTTGTTTCACAAAATGGAAAGGGGGGCGGGGATGTGGCTCATCGAAGCCACACCTGGAGCTCAAGGAGCTTGAGTTCAGTCCCTTGTTCTGGAAAAAAAAAAAAAAAAAGGATTAGATTTACAGCTCAGTGGCGAAGGACCCCTAAGCTTGATCCCCATTGTGGCTAAAGAGCTAGATGGTGTGTGTCCGTCACTTTGAAACGCTTAGTGAAGATCATTTGCCTCTTCTGTTGGAGGAGATCATGTACATCTTTTTTAGAGTACTTAACTCTGTTTCATCCTGCATATTACCCCTTCATAATGATTAGTTCATAATTCTTTATAGGGTGAATTCTGCAAAACCGCTGATAATGGAATTAATATGCATACATTTTATTGAAGTTGTTTTCAATTATTGGCTTCTTACCTTTTTATGTAATCGGGAGCTTTTAGGCTGTGTTGCACGGGGTGTCATTTTGTGGTCATTCTGTTTATCAGACTCCACAGCTTAGCTTCAGGTCTTTTGCTCATCTTTCTTCATTTTCACTATTTGTTGTTCATTTACAAATTGTCCGTTTATATGTGATTTGGGGGACCAATGGAAAATAAGGTGGACCGAGACTCAGGTGTCCAGTAGTAGTGTTGTCTGGGGAGGGGTGTCTGCCGAATTGCTTCAGAGATGGAGGAGTCGCCACGGTGAGGACAAAGCAGGCAGGCTGTTAATGCAGTCTTAGGGTGGGGCCTAGTGGTCAGGGGCGGGAAAGCACCATGTAACTTTCTGACCGGTGGGCTCATGTGTGACACAACGTTTGATCTGACGGTTGTGGCAAGACGCGTGCAGTATGGAAAGGAGAAGGGCAACCTTTGGCTGGAGATCTGTATTGGGTTTGTTCAGTACAGGCCAGACCTCTCAGGGTCCCGTGCTCTCCCCTCCCAGCCCCCTCTTCCCTTTCATTTCTCCTCTTTGCTGTTCTGTTCCTTTCCTTTAGCCTGTAATCATTACTAGTAGTGCTTTTGTTCCTCCACACTTTGCATTTTCCTTTCCTCTTTCTGAGACAGAGTCTCACTGTGTAGCTCATGCTGGCCTTGAACTCACTCTGTGTCCCAGGCTGGCCTTGAACTCTTGGTGATGCTCCTGCCTTGGCCTCCCAAGTGCTGGGATTGCAGCTTTCCCACATTTCCAGCTCATTCATTTAGGCCTGTTTCAGTGTAGTGCATTCATTTATATTTCCCTTTGCCTTGGTACAGTTAGGAACTGTGTCCCATGCTCTGTTGTCGTGCTGTGCCTCTTCTAGTAACAGATACCATTTATTTCCGTAACAGTCTTGTAGAGTTCTGAATAACTTGAGGACTAGGAGTAGGTCTTAATGATTACTGTATCCAGGGTTAGGAAATATGTAAATTGTTTGCCAAAGGAACAAACAAGTATGTGGTAAACGGACAGCCCAAGCACCTCAAGTGTGAGGACGTCCCAGTGGAACGCGTGTCCTTGGGGGCTTATAAACTGGGACTCTCCTGACTTGGAGTTTGCCAGTGAGGTTTCTGAAGGGTCTGAAACTACTTTAAAGTAAACATTTTTATGTTGTTACACCTTCTAATTTATTTTTTTTGTTGTTGTTGTTTAATTTTAGGAAACACTCCTTTACATCTTGCGGTGATGTTAGGAAATAAAGGTTAGTATTTTCTTTTTTATATTTAACTTCATGCTTATGTTGAGCTTCATATAATTGAGCCTTCTTTAACTAAAACAGTATTCACAGGTAGGTGGTTTAAAAGGTTTACTTCTGAGCCCAGTGTGGTGGTGCACACCAGTAATCCAGCATGCAGGCTGAGGCAGGAGGATTGCTGTGAGGTGGAGGCCAGCACATGCTTCATAGTAAGTTCAAGGCCAGCCTGAACTGCACACTGAGACCCTGTCTCAAACAAACAGCAATAAAGAATTATCGTTCTATATAGTTCCTATTTGTAATGTGGTTTCAGTTACCTAGATTCCTAGTTTCTCTGAAAAGTGAAGATTTTAGAGAAGTGATTGGAAACCTTCTGAGTACTTGATTGTAAAATTTCAAATGTTCTGTAAGAATTTTTTTTTTTTTTGGAGACAGGGTCTCACCTTGAGCTCAGGCTGGCCTTGAGCTCAGGCTCCAACTCACATCATAGCAATCCTCCTGCCTCTGCCTCCCGAGTGCTGGGATTACAGGCATGAGCCACCATGCCCGGCACTGTGGTATGTGGTACTGGTTGCTGCTGGGCGTGAGTCTCCACACCCAGTATTGTTATATGTGGTTATCAATCAAATCTGGGCCCTTCTGCTTGCAAGACATGTGCCTGGATACCGAGCTAAATCCCTGACCCCTCAATAAGAATTTTTAAAAATTTACTCCTGTATTTTTAAATGGGCTAATGAATTTAACATTTTTGAGGATTGAAGAATGTATGTTATACATTGTGAAATAGAAAATGCTAAATGTACAATAGGAAGAAGGGGGAAAATGTTGAGATTGTAACAAAAAAAGTAAGGAAACAAATTTTATATATATAGGGGGGTGGTAGGGTGGGTAGGGCTATGGGAAAAAGTGAGAATTAAGTTGTGTCTTATACTGGTACAAATCCCCATTATGGAGTGCAATCATGATGTGTATATTTAATGTACCAATAAAGATTAAAAAATTAAAAAAAAAAAAAAAAAGAATGTCCTGATGAATATCTCTTCCAGGTGTAACTTACCTGTTTGCAGAAATGTTTGCTCTGACCACACTGACCCCAGAGTGTTAATTAGAACCTGCTGTGGTGAAACACGACCGTTTGCTCTTTAAATTCACTAGCTTAACTAGAGTGGAAGAGCTGCACAGACTTCTGTTTTGATCTTAGTTCTGTGTAAGCTAATGGGTGATTCACATCTCCCAAGTGCGGTCTCTCCTTCTCTCCCTCTTCCCCTCTCTCCTCCTCTTCTGCCCTCTTTCCCTCCCCTCCCCCACTTCCTTCCTCCAAGTGATGAACTCATTTGAGTGACTTTCTCAGTAAAGAAACGGTCCTTTGCTAGGCATGCTTGGCATGTCTCTGATACCTGGACTCTGGGCGGCCGAGACGGAGGAGTGAAGTTTAGTGACCGAGCAAGAACATCCGCAGAGGGTGGGGAGCTGTGTGGAAAGGTCAGAGTGGAGGTCAAGTTCAAGTTCAGTACCCTGCAGCACAGATACTCATTACAAGGTTATGTATTGTAGAAGGCAAGAAAGTGGGACCATCCGGCCTTAGGAACAGCAGGAGCCAAGAATTGTTTAGGGCTTTATCCATTCCCCTATACTGTGCCTCTGTTCTTTATATATTTCCAACATTCTTTTTCGTTTTGTTTTTGAGATAAGGTGTTGCTGTGTAGTCCAGACTAGTCTTGAGCTCACCCACCACAGATTTCAGGTTGGCCTCAAACTCATAGTGGTCCTCTTGCCTCAACCTCCCAGATGCTGAGATCACAGGTGCATACCACCAGGCCTGGCTCCTCTTTCTCTTGATTGACTTTGTATTTGCTGATATTGAAATTGACCTGAAAGAATTATCCTAAGAGACTAAGTCTTAATGACTTATGTTATTAAGAAACTTAGCTACGATATGTTTCAAAATTTCTGACCAAAACATTTGATTGGCCCGGTTCATCTCCAGCCAGGTCATAAGCGGTGTGTGACGGCAAGCTCAGGAAAGGGCCTTGGCTTAGGCTGCCTGGGACGGGGCTCAGCATCAGCACCTTCCACGGCAAGAATGCGTCCGATGGCCACTGCATTTGGTCACTTAGACACTGGAGCTTCTGTTCCCCAGTGAACTTTCATCACTTCCGAAAAGATGTCTGAAATGCACTGATTGTTCATAATATCCCACATGCTTTTCTTAATACTTTACGGATTTATTGTTTTAAATGTTTCCGTTTATCTCCGTTAATAGAGATGAAGAACCGCCCAAGGAAGTTAGCAGCTTGCTCACTGCAAGTAGCAGCTATGGTTGTAACTTGGGGCATCTGGCTTCAGAGCCTCGATTTTTTTTTTTTTTTTTTTAAGGTTTTTTTGAGACAGGGTCTCACTTTTGTGGTTCAGGCTGGCCCTGAGCTCAGCCTCAAACTCACATCATAGCAATCCTCCTGCCTCTGCCTCCCGAGTGCTGGGATTACAGGCGTGAGCCACCACGCCCGGCACTGTAGTATGCAGTACTGATTGCTGCTGGGTGTGAGTCTCCACACCCAGTATAGGTATATGGTTACTGGGGAATCGAACCCGGGTCCTTGCGCTTGCAAGACAGGCGCCGGAACCACTGAGCTAACTCCCCGGCCCCAGAGCCTCGATTTCTGATGTCCTGCCTTGTGCTGTGGCTGAGGACCGCTTGGGGTAGTCACTGTGCTGCCCTGGGGTCCTTCCTAAGTGAGCATGTGATTTCTCAGCGTCTGAGGGCGAGCTCACACTCTGCCCCTGGTATAGGCCTCGTAGTTCAGGTGGACACTGTGTCAGGATGTATCATAGGTGTGTACCAGCCTATTCTAAAATGTTTATAAAATATTAGTTTAATGACTTACCGATAGGTAATTAGAGGAAATTAAAAGTTTTGAGGTTGACATGGAAAACATTAGACAAAAAAAGTTTTTATTATGAAACCTTCAAAGTTTGATATGCTAATGTGTCTTGTGGGAGTCCACTCAGACTGGTGCATGAATCAGTGTGCAGGGCTCTCACAGTCACGTGGTCTTTGATCTCTCACGATTACGTTGAAAGACCAGCGTTCTTGGGTGTGTACTGTAGGAAAGACATGGTTAGAGGAGTCTAGATGTGCAGATAGCTTGGTGTTTGCTCTTCCAGGGTCTTTTTCATGCAGAATGGGAGCTGCAGATACTGTACTCATCTATTTACATTTCCTGTTTTTTTGTAAGAATGTGTGCCGGGTGTTGGTATTGGCGTAGCTGTGATGATTTGTGGCTAGTGGCTTGTCTCTCCTGCATTTGATTTGCCCCAGGTGAGAAAGGGCAACTGCTCGTTAGAGCTGGCAAGTCAGAAAGTGTAGTTGACATGTCTAGCATAATCCACGAATCTTACACTAACCTTGGATCTTATACAGCTAGTGTGTTGTGTGTAATAGATACAGTACTCTTATAGAGCCTACCTGTTAATATTTTTAAATTAAAAAATTTGGTAATGGATTTTTGGCTATTAATGCACACATATTGCAACAACTGAAATAATACAGTGTAAAGAAAGAAGAGCCTCGTCTCTCTTCTTTTTTGATGTGATCAACACTAATAGCCTGGAATATCTTTTTATACCTCACTCTTCTCTTAAAGGTGCTTAGTTGCTAGTCCCTGAAATAGAATTACAATACGTAGCAATTTGCTGTGTTTTCCTTTTCCCCACAGTCTGTTGTGAGATATCCCCGGAAGTGTTCGGCTGTCTGCCGTGCTTACCTTCCCTCAGTTTCTTTATGTACGCTTGCACACACGTATGTAATAACCCTAATACACGACTTTTTACCTAGTGACTTTCACATTCGTTTAGAAAAACTGCCTCAGTGGGTTATTACATTGGATGCTTTACTACAGTAAACTTCCAGTTTTATTATTTATTAAGCTGCCATAATTCTGCAGTGAACTCACCTCCCCGTCTCTGTCTCTTTGTCTTTGCAGTATGGGGGGTTGAACCCAGGATCTTTACCCTGACCTGCATTCTAGGCCATTTTAATTTTTGTGTTTTGAGATGGCGTCTTTCTAGGTCACTGGGTTCCCCAGGTTGCCTTGAGCTTCACGGAGTGATGGATTGAGTCCAGCTGTGTTCCACTCTGGCCAGACTCTTCCTCTTATTTTCTGGGCTTCTGATTTTTAGTATTTGTGCTGCTGAAATGAGCACCACTGGCTTTTAATTTGAAGTTTTCTCGGCCTCTAGAATAGTTGATTCTGATCATTTGGAAAACTATCTACCTTGGTCTTTATAAGCAAAGTTTTACCCTTTTGAGGTGTTGTTCCAACTAAAAATTATAAAATTTGAGAAATGAGTTTGTGGAAACATTGCTAACCTTTTCTGACATAAACAGTGAGTTTTCCTTGAATATAACAGATACCCAGATTCTCCTGTGTTTTACGGGTTATAGATACTTGACTGTAACTTGTCCTTGAGGTTTGCAGGTTACCTTTCAGAGTACAGAAGCATTCTCAGAACAGTGCTAGAGACAGTTGTTAGGGAGCATAGTACACTGTTTGCAGAGAGATCCAACTTACAGGATGCTTCTAAATCTGAAATAACATAACTTAGCAACATAGAAATCTTAAAATTACTCAGTATTGTATTTCACAGTAATATGTTCTGTGGATTTGTCTTGCTGAACTTGGGTGCGGTGCCCTGTGGAGAGAGTCTAAAAACTGAGTGGTATTGATGGCCTCGTCATTTTGCCTCTTTGCAGAATGTGCCCACTTGCTTCTGGCTCACAACGCTCCAGTCAAGGTGAAAAACGCTCAGGGATGGAGCCCTCTGGCGGAAGCCATCAGCTACGGAGACAGACAGATGAGTAAGTACTGCCGGTGGCGGTGTGGGGCACAGCCTTGGAGGGAGTGAGGTGCCTCGGAGATAGATGTCGTTCAGTGTCGTTCCTGTGCTTGGAAACTTTGTAGCTGTCACAAAATGACCGATGAATTCTGACTTAGGAATCTGGACATTGAGTAGCACACAAAAAGAATTGGCTCATATTCAAAAAGACATTGTCAGTTCTTCTTTTGTAGCATCCTACCCTATTTCATGATTGATCAATTTTGGTTTTTTGAATCTGGATCTTGCTGTGTAGTTCATGGTGATCCTCCTGCCTCAGCCTCCAGGAAATTAGAATTACAGATAACATGCCATGATGCTTGGCCAGTTTAAATTTTGAAAAACCATTGGGCATGATGGCTCATGCCCATAATCCTAGCCTCTGGGAGTCTGAGGCAGGAGGGCCATGACTTCTTTATGATCTGTATGTAAAATACATTAGATTTTTAGAGATTTCGTCAATCCTTGGGAATTTCTACTGGCAAAATTGTTCTTAGGTCTAAGGTATGGGATGTGATTGTGATATTTTGGATACCAAATAGAGAGGGAGGGATATTTTTTACTGGTGCAGTCCAGGGGAACTCTGCTGCTGAGCTGTAGCCTGAGCCCTGCCCCTCTGTGGTCCTCTTTGAGACAGTCTTATTAAGATGCCCAAGCTGGACTTGAGCCACAGTCCTCCAGTCTCAGCCTTGTGAGTAGCTGAGATTACAGGTGGACATTGAGAAAAGTCATCCTCTTTGGACAGACTTCAGAAGACCCTTATGAGAACAAGAAACAGTCTTAATAGGGAATTATTTCAGGAAGAAGAGAACAGTGTACAAATACCAAAGATACTAAGAATAAAGTTGAAACATCTGGTCTGAAATTTTCTTTGGGTTTTTGAGGAGTAGTGGAAGTGGAACTAGACGGGTCTGACCAGCACTGATCCCTCTGTGATGTCGGTATTCTTTGATTTAGAATAAAGGAATCAATGGAGCAGTTGTGTGTAGTAGAACGTGCAGAGTAAAACCTTCGTCTCTGTTCTTTTAGATGTTCATCTATAGTGAAGGCTAAGAAAATTTGGGTAGGAAAAATCAGTAACAGGATATTTCACAATAAATTTTAGTGCAAAAGATTGAGACTTCCGTGGTTGATGACTTGCCTGGAAGAACTGCCTCACACAGCGGAGATGGCCTGTGTGAACGGTGATATGGTGGACCGTGACCTATTTACGTACCTGTAGTTACTTAATGCTTGTGTTTTCATTACCTGCCCTCCCTGAAAGGAACATTTAACTCCTAATTTATAGGGTAATTAATTCAACCATTTGTGATACGGGTTTAGAAATGTTAATGTATATCCATATCTATGGTGTTTATCGTGTTTGTAGTTTGAAATTATTGTAAGTGGCATGGCTTTAAGTCTTGGACGATTTGGCTGTGTTACATTAAAGTTTTCTGGATAATGAAGTTATACTTTTGGGTAAGTTATACGTACTCTAATGCAGATTATTAGTAAGCTATTCGTGTTTTTTTGTCTACTTGAGAAAATTAATTTTGTTAGTGTTGTGGTTCTATAGAATAATCAGTGCTAAACTTGGTGAAAGTCTGGTTAGAATTGTGTTGCTTAAGAATTAAAGTTCAAGAATATATTGTCTACTGCTCAGCATTTACTCGTGAAGGTGGTCTCCCAGACACTGTCAAGGAGAGAGGCAGTGCAACTTTTTCGTCTCTGTCTCTCTGTCGCCCACAACCTTCCTTAGATGGAGACAGTGCTCGTTTCTTCTTTTTTTTGGTACTGACAATCTAACGCTGGATCTTGAGCTTGCACGGCAGACCCTGAGCGCCCGATTCACCCCAGCTCTGACCTCTGGTTCCGACTCTCCTGGGACTCCCTTATCTTGTGTCAGTAGCAGTCAGTGGCTTGTATGGTTATGTTGTGTCACACTTGTGGGAGCTTTGGGGATTTTGTCAGCCTGTGGTTTACACTCCACACTGAGTGGGCAGACTTCACTTAAGCTCCATATTTATTTCTGAGAAAAGCCTTTCCTCATCTCTTGGAGTTCCACATTCCTTTGTCCTTGTAACAGACTCCAGAGTAACCCAGTCCTTTCTTTTGCAGTCTTAGCACACATAATTCCAGGGTTTGTTCCTTCCTCTCTATCTTGATGATAAAAGCTTGGTGAGAGGTCAGGTGTAAATATGTTGTGTTCACTTTCTGTAGTCATTGACACAATATTTGTTCAGTGAACGGTAAACAATGAATAAAAACTGCAGCCAGAGGTGGCAGTACAAGCCGTTAACACCAGTACCTCTGGAGATGAAGACAGGAGGGCACGTGACCTGTGATATGTGATAGCATGGGCTGCTTAGGGAGACCCTGTTTCCAAAGGAAGAGTAAAAAAAGCAGGGGACCAGTTTAATGGTGAAATGTTCCATAATGTAGTCTGCAGTTTTAAAAAACAAGTTCCCAAGAAAATTTCAGACTGTTTTCTGAGTGTGAGATTTTTTCTGAAAAGTTTTTTTAAAAACTGGTTTTTGTTTTTAAAGACAGGCCCTCACTGTCTGTTCCACTTGACCTTGAAGTCATTGTGTGGCTCAGGCTGTTGTCACATTTGTGGCAGTCTCTTGGCTTAGCCTTCTTGTTATAGGTTGAAAAGTTTTATATTAGGATTTTATAATAGCTCTTCTGAGTTTTTAAAAGCTTTCATTATTTATTTTTCTTATAAGCAGTGAAGTTCATTGTAGAAAATTAGGGAAGTGTGAAAAAGAAAAATCTCACCCAAAGACACCCAGTGTTGTTAACATTTTAAGTTCTTTTTCTGATCACAATACTTTGCTCTTTAAACGCCTTGGATTTACTGTTTTAGGATGAAGACCACCCAGTCTGTAACTTGGCTCACAGGGCCCGGCGTGGCAGGGGTGTGGCTTCCGGTCTCCATCCGCTGTTCTTTCTTCCCGGCTCTCTGTGTGGCGGTGGTGCTGGCCGTCCAGCCCCTCCTCCACCGCTTCCCAGTCCTTCCTGTCCGTGGGAGCTCTGCTCCAGTCAAGGAAGACTTCTCTGCCTGTGTGTGAGACAGAGCTCTACGGCTGCACCACTGTGCCAGTCAGGATGTGCCCTGGGTGGGGCTCGGCTCAGTTCCAAATGGCCTACTTCAGGCTCCTCTGAGACACTGTAGGCTGTGTCTTGCTTGACAGTGAGGATCCCTGCCCGCTGGTGGAGACACTGGTGGATTTTATGCCTTGCTCCAAAGTGTTTACCAAGAGCCAGGGCAAGACAGGTCAGGGGGAGTGAGTGATATGCAGGCTTTGGCAGGAGTTTGGTGTTGGAGCAGAGTAGTGAAGGATTTTGGCCGTGAAGCAGATGAGTAAAGATATCCCAATGTAGCAGAGCAGAAAGTACGGAGCATGGAAGTGAGGAAGAGGGCATTGTGGGTCTGTTTCAGGGTGGTGTGTCCCAGCGAGCTTCCCATGAGGGCCTGTGGCAGTTGTGAGAGAGGGGGAGCTCATTCTGAGAGGGACCTGTCGACACTGAGCTCAGCCTCCCATGTCCCTGAGGACTCGAAAGCAGGGAGTGACCTTACTAGCTAAGTAAGAAGACTTCTTAGTTTTTTGGTTGGTTGGTTTGTTTTTTGAGACAGGGTCTCACTTTGTAGCTCAGCCTGGCTCTGAACTCACTGTGTAGCTGGGGCCAGTCTGGAACTCAGAGTAATCCTCCTGCTTCTGCCTCCTGAGTGTGGGGATTACTGGCGTGAGTCACCGTGCCTGGCAAGAAGACTTTAATTAATAGTCCAAGATACAGCACAGTTTTCTTTTCTTCTTTTTTCTGGTATTGGGAATAGAACTCAGTACTGTGTGCTTGCCCAGCAGTTGCCTGCTTTTTTTTTTTTAGTGAAATCCCAGGGATGGGATCCCTCTGTACCTTCCTATGCATGTACTGCATAGTGGTTGCCAAATAATCTAATCACATTTACTCATTAGTATATAGTTTTCTATTACTGAATACTTCCAGCCAGATATAATTGTAGTAAATTTATGAAATCACATTAGTTTAATGAAAAATATCTGGCTTTTCCTAATTGGAAGACCTTTTCTATTGAGGAATTGAATTCTTTCCATTCTGTATTCAGCGGAAGCCCATTTCAACTCAAACCAAAACAAATTGAATAAATACTTCTTAAGATAGTTGACCTTTTAATGGAAAAGAACCAGAAAAGGAATCATACTACATTTGAGTAATATAGCTTTGATGTTAAAATTAAATTATAGCAAACACAGGAGAGTTAGATTCAAACAACTTTGAATCTCTGAAGGATTATATCTGGCTCAGTGGTTCTGGGAATTCATACATTTTATAGACAAAATTTTATTTGGCAACTGTTGCTAGGAAGCTAGTTTTTAGTTTATAGCAAATAGCATTTTTTTCTGTGATATTTTAATAAAGCTTTGAAACCAAAAATAGGCCTTAAATTGGACAAAAACGTGTACTTTATTAAGAGCTATTTCCAGTTCGTAGTTTTTCTAAATTATTTTGCAGGTTGGGAGAAACTTGGACAGTTTGGAACTGAAATGTAGCTTAGTTCTCCGGAGCTACTGATCTAGGTCACAGATCTTGTTTGCATTGTGCTGGAAACCAGGTCCCACAGCCGGCCTTTGTGTCTTGGCTTCTACTCGAGATTGTCAATAAACATTGCTCTGTGATGTTTGGCATTTTAAAATATATTGGAGTTATAATTGGACTTGTGGCTAAAAACAGAAAAGTAGATCCTGTTTTTCATTTTCTTTACTGGGCTTTTCCTACTTTGGCTTAAGTGAACCAAGTAAGTGTGGTGTACGCTGTTGCTCTCTGTCCTGTCTCCCCACCCACCTTGTTCTGGGCCTCCTTCTCCTTCTCCCTCCTCTTCCTTCTCTTTTTATTCTCCTGCTGCTTCTGTATTCCACCAGGAGCTTGAAATGGTTTATAAAAGTGCATACTACAATACGAAGAGTATGTCAGGACTAGGGGAAATTCAGCACGTGCTAATGGTGCACCCCCAGTGTAAATTTCTCATGTTTTGCTAGGTTTATTTTGAAGTCTAATATTTTCCCATGTTACTAGACTTCTGTATCTCGACTCGTTACTACTCTGAGACTTTCTATAATTTAAACATGGCTCGTTGATGTTTAACTTTTAAAAATGTATTGGAATTATAGCTACATGTGCAAGGATATGTGAATATATAGTTTGTCTGTATGTACAATAGCCTGTGGTGTTTTCCAGCGTAGTAAAGATTACTTTCAACTAACTTTTTTTTTAAAATTTAAACTTTAGTTACAGCCCTTTTAAGGAAGCTTAAGCAGCAATCCAGGGAAAGTGTTGAAGAAAAACGACCTCGATTATTAAAAGCCCTGAATGAGGTAGGCTGCTGATTTTTTTTTTTGCTTATTGCAGATAAAAATATTTTAAGTATAGTTTTAAGCATTATTAACTAAACAAAAGGACAAAATACTGTGATTATAATATATAATTGTAATCTTTATAGAAACACCTGTTTGAATAGGAGGATAAAGATTTATTACTTTTAATACATTACCTAAGTGCTCAGTGGTGAAAGTCATAATTAATGGCAGTAATTCTCCTTTGTCCTTTGGAGAGAAAGATTCTCTAGTTGTTCGGGAAGCGGCAGTTTGCCCTTTCTTTCTTGAGAAGCATCCCTGTGCCCAGACCTTGATGTGCACAGCGAGTGTGCTGGCTCTGAAGGGAGACACTTGTTTCCTGTTGTCACTATCTT
>PVIR01003728.1:0-85588 GCA_004026965.1 Petromus typicus | reverse complement strand
ATCTGTGTATAGTATGTAATACACCATACATGTTAGTTGATACTTTCTCTTTTTATTTCTCTCTAAAAATAATATCATGAATGAAAAGTATTTTTGTTGATTTGGAATACATGTAGAAAACTTTATAAGTAAGAATAAAAGTAAAACCACATTTTATTATACCTTTTATAAATTTATTTTATTAGAAAGAAAATTATATTGATTTGAGATTTGATAAAATGGAATGTATTGTGGTGTGCACCAATCCAGAGCCGCCCCCCCCCCCCCCCCCCCCCCCCCCCCCCCCCCGGTTTTGGCTGTTGTCACCTTGGAATTGATTGCAGTTGGTAGTATGAAGGTCTCTTTCATTATGATGATCTACTTTTCGAAAGGTTTTAAGTCTGGACAGAGCACAGCTCCACCTGGTGCCTGCCCAGCACCACGCTGCAACTTGGCCTCTGGCTCCCTCTACTGGCTTGGCCTCCCAATGTCCTCCTGTCTCTGCAGGTAATTCTGGACCTGTCCCAGCACCATGGCGTGGCTGTGCGCAGGGTCCTGAACACCGAGGGCACTGTGGTGAGCAAGTTTGGCGTCACAGACTTCCCGTCCTGTTACCTGCTGTTTCGGAATGGCTCTGTCTCCAGAGTCCCCGTGTGAGTGCTCTGCCCGGCCTCTTCTCACTCCCAGTACTCACTCTTCTTCCTGAAGTGGTCACAATCCTGGCATTCAGGTTATTCCTCTTTAGAGGATCTTCTGAAAACAGGAGGAGCTTCAGTGCAGATATGGATGTCAGCCTCTCTTACAGAGCACAGGGGCCTACAGCTTTGCCATCCAGGGTCCTGCCTCAACCCTGTTCCCCCGTCCAGCACACATACCCAACTGGGGCCTGTTCCCTCCCTGGCAGGCTGCAGGCCTGGCACGGACTCACATATGCCTGACCTCCCGTCCCCTTGGTTTTCTAATTGCAGAAAAGTGCATTAGAAGCCAGACAATAGCCTGTTCCAAAATCTGAGAGAAATCAATGAGGCCGACTTTAGCCCCTCTGTCAGGCTCCCGCTGCTGAATGGCCTGCTAAATGGCACCAGATGGTGCCTTGTGCCCTCCATGGGCAGCTGATTGATGTCAGCCTGCCCCTGCCGGCAAGAGCTTGAGGACCCGGGAGATCAAAGCTCATCTGAGGTGCCCAGTGAGTGGCTCCTCAGGGCATTAGTACCATCCTGTGCTAAGGCTGGGCAGGGCAGCTACTTGCCCTTGCCCCAGCCTGGATCAGCAGGCCGTACTGGGGCAGGCCTGTCAGAGAATCAGGAAGCATCTTGCCACAGGGACAGGGAGGGTGAGACTCTTGGCAGACCAGAAAGTGCCAGCGCTGGTGAGGAGAGGAGGTATTGTTCTGCACGTGGAGTTGGTGGAGGAGAAAATTGTTTGTGACGATGCCGCTTCCCAGCCATCTGCTCATCGATAAACAGTGGGCTGGGACAGCAGAGTAGAAAGCAATGCTTCCTGATGCCAGCTCCCCTGGGGTGGCCACCACACTGCTGCTGGGCTGGGCATCTCCTCTGGGTGCCTGACCCTGTCAGTGAGAGACATGGTGTCAGGAGATATTTCTTGCCAGTGAGACTGTGCTATTAGCAGTAGAGAGGGAGGCAGGAGGCTTTGGAGAACCTTGGTGGCTCTTTGCTGGTAATGCTGCTTTGTTAAAAATCACCTATCAAAGCCCTTTGACTCGATTGCTGATGTCATTTGTGAGTGAGCAGGCGCCTTGATGTCAGCCTTTTGAACTAGTCTGAAACAGGTAGCCATCCCCAGCTGGTCCTGTCCAGGGCAGGTTTTTCCTCTCTAGCAGTGCTGGGGATCCAAGCCAAGGCCTTGTGCATGTTGGCAAGCACTGTCCTGAGCCACTGTCCCATGGCTCTTGGTGAACACAGTACTGTCCTGTGGGTGCTTCGTCCCCAGCTTGTCCAGACTGTGGCCTTCCTAGAGTCAGAGCAGTCTGTGGGATTCTTGGGTCCAGCTGCTTCTCCAGATGGCGGGGCTTCTTGCAGTGTGTGCAGTGGGTAGTAGAAGGGTGAATGAGGCCTTAGCAGCCTAATTTTCACTTCACCCAGTATGAGAAGTTAAATTCAGGTACTTCTTGCTAAGCCCCTGTGCTGATAACCGGTCAGCCCTGGGCTCTGTCCTTTGTACCTATGGCCTCCCCTTGTGTCTCGATCCTCCAGGCTGAAGGAGTCCAGGTCCTCCTACACTGTGTACCTGCAGAGGCTCTCCGGGCTCACCAGGGAGCCTGCCCCGACCACAGCTGCACCTACCACTCCTGACAAGATGGCGCCCACCGTGTGGAAGTTTGCAGATCGGTAAGGCCACACCCACTCTCCCTGGTACACCACCGATCACAGGTCACGCCTCCTTCATTCACACTGTCTCATTCAGCCTATTCCTGTTGTGGCTGGAGTACCTGCTATTCTGAGCCTAGACTCTGACCTGTCTGACCGTGACCTTTGGGGGACCCCAATCGCTAGCTATTTGCAGAGAGTGCAGCAGTTCATTGGCAGCTTCTCACATGCCCACTGCCAGGCCCCATGCTGCACAGAGTGCTGAATCGCACATCGTGGCGTGTGTTACTGTGTTACTGTGACGGAAGGAATGCTGTCCAGTCGGGGCCCTGTCCCTTCTGCCACCTTCCCTGTATCCTCATTTGGCCGTGAGGCTACGTCTGGAGGAGAATGGAGCAGTGGACTGAGGCCCAAGGGCTCGAGAATGGGCTGCAGAGGAGGTCAAGCGCAGGAGTGACTGTGCTCGCCCTCGTGTTGGCCTTGCGGCTCTCTGTGCCTTCAGGAGGCAGATCTGGGAGTAAGGTACCTGGGCTGATGAGGCAGGCTGAGTTGCCCAAGTTCACAGAACTAGCTCACCCTCAAGCTGAGGCCGGAACCAGGTCGCAGAGGCTGGGTACAGAGCAGCCAGCACTGCGCTCCAGGGCTCCTCTCATTAGTGCTGAGCCGAGCACCAGGGGAGCACAGTGGGCATGGGGTGGACAGCCATCTGGAGCCCCAGCCGCTCCCCCGGAGTGATGGACACTGAGGTCCGGCCGCTGTGAACACTCAGCCTGCTACCCTCCCTTGACTGAGCACCGTTGGTCTGTTTGTCTGCAGCTGCAGGACTTGGCTGTGAACAGAGGAGTGGGGCCTGGCCTGGGCTAGAGAGGAGAGACTCCTTCTAGCCACAGTGTGCATTTCTGATGGATCCTCAGCAACCTCTCAGCTGCCCACCTCACACTCAGCAGCCTGCTGTGTAGGGACTGAGACGCAGGTCACTCACCAAGCCCGTGCTGGCCTAGAGGATCCTGTGCCATGTGCAGTGCCCCCCTTTCTGTCCCTTCAGCCCCGAGTCTTCATCCTCACCCCGCCTGGTAGCTAATGCCTCCTTTACCTCTGCCTTCCTCTGGGTTCTCAGCTCCAAGATTTACATGGCTGACCTGGAATCCGCACTTCACTACATCCTGCGGGTAGAAGTGGGCAAGTTCTCGCTCCTGGATGGGCATCGCCTGGTGGCCCTGAAAAAGTTTGTGGCAGTGTTGGCCAAGGTGAGCAAGGCTGCATCCTCATCTCTGCAGTTCCGCGTGTGAGAGTGTGCATGCCTGTAAACTTGTGCTCCTGGGCCCAGCCTTCACCGTCTGACCTGGCTGCTGCCCTCTAGCCGTCGCATCCTGCACTGCCCTGTACTGCTCGGTGTGGGTGGGATACCTGTTGGTGACTGTCACTGCACTGCGGGCTGACTCTTCCTCCTCACTGGGGTCCCGGAGTGCGGCTTCTGTTTCTCTGCTGTGCTCACTGGGAGGTGGGATCCTGGCACACTGCAGGTAAGAGGAGGTTTTCCTGAGATCCTGTCCTCCCTCCCGGTGTGACCCGGGCTCTTGCCCTAGCGCCAGCTGCCATAGTCCTGTATGGTTTCCTGGGAAGGTGTCCGCTCTGGGAGGTAGAGCTCCTGCCCACGAGTACCTGTTGTCTATTCAGCACTTAATTCTCTTCCCTGCTGTGTAAAGGAGGCTTTACTTGCATTATGAGGTCCAGAGGCTCCCAGCGAGGAGGCACGGTCCTCTGCATAGACCATGCGCCTTTTCTACCACACTCGCCCTTTCTAGGGAGAATTGGGCTGCTGCTTCCTCCCCACACCTTTCCGGTCCAGGCCCACTGCCAGTGCTGCTCTGCTTCACCTAGGTGGCCGCTGCCAGGGCTGCTGCGTCCAGTGTCAGCAGTCCATCCCTTTAGGGCTGACCACTGATTCAGCCGCCCTCAGCCCGATCTGTGACTGTCTTTGGGCCAGGGTGTGCCTCTCCTTGGGAGCTTCCTATATCTGTCCTGCGTTCCCACCTGTCTGGTGCTTACCCTCCTGGCTCATGTGGCTTGGCCAAATGGCCTAGTGAGTACGCTGAGAGGACCCTGTGAAGGACGTAGCCTGAGGCGCAGCAGCCTTCAGCCCTCCTGTTGGTGCTCTGCAGAATGAGCTCACTGTGGTAAGAGGTCTTCCCTCAGAGACCTGGGGGCTGCATGTTCCTTCCAGGCTCGAGGCAAACAACTGAGCACTCGAGGAGGACTCGAAAGCAGTTCTTGGTGCCTGCCATCTTCCCGTCCAGCATGTTCAGCAGCATACCGCGAGTTGAGAAATCCGGTTCAGTCCATCCAGTCGAGGTCTCTGCACAGGAAACCTTCCCAGGGCACTGGTTTCCTGTGTGCTGCTCGCATCTCTCAGATGTACACAGAGCTGCTTTGGAGTGTGGCCTCTGTGGGGCTGTGTGCAGCCAGTCTGAGGGGAAAGAGAGACGCAGAGAGTGCCTGGACTGAATGGAAGCCTCAGCAGCACCCTGAGTGTGCCTGCCCCGTTGCCACCTGCAGCCCATGCTTAAAGATGACTGGAGGGACCGGGCGTCCCTGCCGAAAACCAGGACACTGAGAGACAGCAGTGGCTTCGGAGCAGAAGGAAGCCAACCCGAGTGGGACTGGAGAGTCCTGGGCATGGAGATCTTGTCTGGCCTCTGCCTGCATATCCGCCTGGAGACCGCAGCACCCGTCCTCAGCCGTGCTTGAGTCACTGCTTCCTGAACAGTAACAGTAGAAGCAGCTCCTTTGCGTGGGCTCTGACCAGCTGAGAGTGCAGTGCGCTCCCTCCCGTTTACTCCTCATAAACTCGTGGGTGGGAACCTGCGTCTCACAGAAGAGAGGACACCCAGAGGGATGAACCACCTTGCCCAGTGAGAGGATTTGTCCCCACATTTCCCCCTGCCCCTGATCAAGACACCCGGTGCTCACCCTGCCCTCTGCTTCGCTCCCGGTCCTGCACAGCTGCAGGACTGGCCACTGGGTGGCGTGTGCTTTCCAGGGTTTCCTGCACATCCTCTGCCGCTGACCAAGCTGGGAGGCCAGGTGCAGGTCAGAGAGAAGTGCTGACTTTAGGCTGTAAATCTGTGTGTGAGCCCCAGGAGCAGGCACTGACTCTCCACCTTTTCTGATAGGAGTCTTGATAGGAGTCTATCATGGGATAGAGTTGATAGGAATCTTTCATGGCTTTCTCGGGAATGGAGTTGTAGCAGGTCTCTTCTACTTAATTAGTCCTACCTCCAGGATTCTCCTCCCCTTGAATGTTCTTTCTTTTCCCCACAAGTGTCTGCGAGCCTTTGACCTCTAGGCCTGCCTCTTCCGGGCTTGTCTGACCTGTCCTGCTGCTCCATCGCTCTTGCTGCCTGCCCCCACCCATGCACACATGTGCACAAGCACGTATCCTCCTCCCTGGGGTCCTGTGGTTTCAGAGTGCTGATACTAATCAAATTGGAGTTGACTTTATTATCAAAGTAGCTTTTCGTGTTCCTCAGAGATGGCTGGGGGTTGCCATCACAATTTGGATCCTGGCTCTAAGCCCCTGGGTTGGCCTGTCCCACCTGGTAGCCTGTGGATACAAATGAAAGGTCTCTGGCTAGCTTAGCCAGCCAGTCAATCCGTGCTCCACCAGAAGACCCCTCAAAGAGAGGATATGTGAACGGGAGTCTCAGTGGCTCTGGGAAATTACACAGAGCTCAGGCCTCCCTTCCAGGAGTGGCCGGAGTCACAGGGATCAGGGTAACAGCATGAGTGCTGAGGGGAGAGCCTGCTTAGAGCCTCCCCTGCTATGTACCCCTTTCTATAGCTTACCAGCATGCCCTAGAACAAAGTTAGTAAGGAATCTTTGTTTGTCTTAGACAGTATTTTCTTGGTGATTTTGGAACATTCTAGAAAACCTGCCTCAGACCACTTCTTCACAGCCCCCTACCCTCTGAAGACTGTAAAACTCTGACTGAATTGCTTTTCACTCTCCAACTTGTGCTTTTTTCCCTCCTCAGTACTTTCCTGGCCAGCCCTTGGTCCAGAACTTCCTGCACTCCATAAATGACTGGCTTCAGAGGCAGCAGAGAAAGAAAATTCCTTACAATTTCTTTAAAACTGCTCTGGACAACAGGAGGGAGGTGAGTCTGGGCAAATGAAGATCTCCCCATCCTTGAAATTTAAGGGAATGGAAGGCCAGGGATTTAGCTCAGTGGTTCCGGCGCCCATCTTGCAAGTACAAGGGTCTGGGTTAGATCCCCAGTTAACCATGTACCATACTGGGTGTGGAGACTCATGCCCAGCAGCAATCAGTACCACATACCACAGTGCCGGGTGTGGTGGCTCACGCCTGTAATCCCAGCCCTCGGGAGGCAGAGGCAGGAGGACTGCTGTGATGTGAGTTGGAGGCTGAGCTCAGGGCCAACCTGAACTACAAATCGGGACCCTGTCTCAAAAACAAAAAACAAAAACAACAACAAAAAAAGAAATTTAAGGGAATGGAAAAGGAGTTAACACTGTAATCTCCCTTCTCCTTCACCAGTTTGTATTCAGGAAGCCATCAGCAGTCTTGATTGGATGCCTCATTAATAAACTGCTATTTATAAGTTCTTTTAACTAATTTAATCCTCATATATAAGTAGAAGTTAGCGATCCCCCTTTAGCAGACAAAGAAACAGAAGTTAAGAGACTTTAAATAACTTGTTTGAGGTCCTGTGGTGTTAGTGAGGGGCTGGGCTATGATTAAAAACCAGTGTGACTGGGTGGATGTAGCTCAGCAATCAAGCACTTGCCTGCCTTAAACGAACTCCTGGGTTCAGTCCCCAAGTACTACAGACAAGCAGACTGTGGTGACACGCTGGGGGTTTTAACTACCACTGTCTTTAGTGCTCCCATATGACCCTTTCCAGGCACTCTGCTCTCACCATTCTATGATAAGTGGCCTACTGCAGCCAGCACAGTGCAAAGCCTTCTGGACGAGTAGGGGGTCAGAGCTTGAAGAGTAGCCCCCTTGTTTCCCAGAGGGAGCTGGTGAGGCTGGTGAGGTCCGTCCCATGGGTTTGCAGATGTGCTGACCCTGGGTTGGGTGGAACAAGTGGAGGGAAGTAACACTTTCCAGGTGACAGAGTGGGACCTCATTTGTTACAAGGCTCTGTGCTGTCCTTTGACTGTCCAGGAATCTCCTTTTTTCGCCTTCCCGTGCCAGCTTTTTTCTCCACTGTGAACTCACACTCCTACATGTCACTTAGGATGCTGTTCTTACGAAGAAGGTGAACTGGATTGGCTGCCAGGGAAGTGAGCCCCACTTCCGGGGCTTTCCCTGCTCGCTGTGGGTCCTCTTCCACTTCCTGACTGTGCAGGCGAGTCAGAAAAGTGCAGACCTTTCAGAGGAGCCGGGTAAGTCCAGGGTCTGTTCACCCTACCCTGCTGCCAGCCCTGCGCCTTCCTGCCCCTCCCAGAAGGCTGGGTCAGTGTCAGTCTGGGGCCACAGCAGGATCCTTGAATGAGCAGCTGGACCCAGCAAGCAGAGAGCCAGTCTCACCCCTCTTGTGCCCTTCCTCTGTGGTAGAACCTGTGACACTGGAGGGCGAGGCCACTCCCTGACTTTTATCGTTGACCAGCTGGGTGTCCAGTTCAGTGTTACATCTACTAAGGAACTAGGTTTGTATCGGGCCATGGGCTGGCCGGTACAGAGATCAAGTCTGGCATGTTTTGTAGTATCAAAAGGTGGCCTTCATGGCTAGAGCCAGTGGGGGAGGGAGGTGAGCATGTAAGCTTGAGGCCTTTCGAAGGGAGGGCTTTCCCTCCCCTATCTTACAAGAAAAAATACTGGGGACTTTCACACGGGAGTGGCACAAAGGAGTGATGCTTTAGTAAGGCTGGTTGGTAGAAATAGAGAGGTAGAGAGGCAGGGCAGCCAACTGAGAAGCCGTGGAAATAGCCCAGGACTAGACAGGAGTGGTGGGTTTGCTGATGGAGGAGTGGCCAGGGTCGAGGGAGGTGAAGGCAGCACTTACGGGGCTTACTGATAGAGCAGAGGGAGAGTATGTGGGAACACGGGGAGGGCTGGCAGGGGCTCTCTCCAGGGTTGTAGGCCCTGAGCCCGCTGAGTGATGCTCTAATGTGCTGAGCAGTTGGAAGGCCTGGGAGAGGCTGCCTGTGTGCCTGCTGGGCACTTGAAAATGAGTGGACTTTAAACAATCCAACTGGTGGCTTGTCACGCAGTTGAGGATGGGCGCTTCCTAGGGAAGGAGGGAAGAGAAGAGCACTGAGGGCTGAGCCCAGAGCCCGTTCAGAGTGCTGCTTAGAGCCGGAGCCGTGGATGAGCCCGAGAACGGGCAGCCTTGCAGGTCGGGAGGGTGCGTTCGGCTGTGCGCATGCTGCTGGCGCTGGGGCGGTGAGCACATCCCTGGCAAGAGCTGGCTTTGTTTTGAAGGGAGAGGGCAGATAATGGCTTGGTCCAATAGAGCTGGAGAGAGTAGGAGGCACGATCCTCCTGAAAATGGGCGGAAGCAGGAAATAACTGGGTCAGAGAAGGGATTTTGTTACTGTAATTGTTTTCCCTAGTAGGAATGTTCCCATATCAAGGGAGAAATTAGTTATGCAAGAGAGAACATATTACAAGAGTCAAGTCCTGAAGGAGAAGAGGATGGTGGATGTGAAGGCCATGTACAGCTGCAGGGCAGGTGGCAGCTGTGTCTGGGGGGTGTAGGAGATGAAGCTGAGGCTGCCAGATGGGTGAGGGAAAGGTTAGTTGTGGGCGCTGATGTTGCCAGGCTTGATGGCACGGATGGGTGGTGAATGCTGTGGACAGCGCTGAGGGCTTGGTGGGTGGAGGGCTGGAGATGCCTTTTGAAGGACACTGCCACAGGAGGGAGAGTTTGGTGGCTGCCAGCCGCACCTGCTCCACGCCCAGCTCCCACCCCAGGGGCTGTTACAGCTCCCACCCCAGCGGCTGAGGTGTTTGGAGCAGAGAGAAAAGGTGTGAGAGGGCGTGTGGGGAAAGGCAGTGTGAAGAGGAGCCAGAGGCGGGAGTGAACAGGGGACTTGGATGTGGTGCGTCATCCAGAGCATCCGCGGAGAGGCCCTGAGGAGGAGAGTGGGGGCAGGGACAGATGAGGGGCTGTGCGGGTCAGAGCAGGATGGGTCCTGAGGCGAGGGGCTGGAGCAAGTCAGAACAGGAAGTGTGAGGCTGGCAGGGGAGGGAACGAGTGTGGGGCCATGGTGGGAGCACCCACAGAGGCCCCCGGTGTCCTGCTGAAGAGTACAAATGGTGGGAACCCAGAGGAGAACTAGGGTCTGGGAGGTTTGGGAGGAGATAGTATCGTCTCTAACGGGGTCCTAGCCGGGTGTGGTAGCAAGTGCCTGTAATGCCAGCACTCTGGAGGCTGAGGCAAGAGGATCACTGCAAGTTCAAGGCCAGCCTGGACTATACAGCCAGGCCTTCCTTGACTCAAGAACAATTATGTAAAGTGGATCCTGGAGGGGGAGAAGCAGATGTGGAGGCCCTGGTCCCTCATCCCAGGGCTGGGGTGCGAAGCCCTTGCGCCAGGGTCACACAGCAAGGCTGGGAGGACGAGGCCGACTGTGGAGGGAACACTGGCAGCCGTCAGGGGCCTGAAGGCCTGAGCCTGGCTCCCCTTCTCCCTGGCAGCCAATGGCCAGGAGGTCCTCCAAGCCATCCGGAACTATGTTCACTATTTCTTTGGCTGCCGAGACTGCGCTGACCACTTTGAACAGATGGCCGCTGGCTCCATGTGGCAGGTGCAGAGTCCGAATGAGGCAGTTCTTTGGCTCTGGACGAGCCACAACAAGGTCAATACTCGCCTTGCAGGTAAGGAAGGGCCAGTCATCTGTGTGGGGAGGGGTCTTTTGGGGTCGGGGACATTCACTTGTCCCTTGGTAATGCCTGTGCTTCTTAGCTCTGCTCTGCAGGCCTGGTAATCAGAGCAGTGTCCTGAGCCCCTCCCTAGGTGAGGGGGCCAAGGTCATGCCCTTGGGAGCCCCTGGCCTTCTGATGCCATAGCTTCCTGCACCAGGGTCCCTCTGGCCTGTTGGGGTCTCTGCTGTACCCCAGCTCTGCTTCCTGGCTTTTGGCTCCCTACTGGACCTAATAAAGGGACAGATTTTTACTCCCGGGGTCCCCTAACAGCACTGAAGAAGCCTTAGGTGTAGAACAGTGGGGGGGGAACCTGCAACACCCGTGCTGCGGCAGGCTGTTCATGAGCCCTGAGTGCCCTGAGCACCAGGGCTGCTCCCGTGAGGCACAGCCTGTCTTTGAGTTTTCCTCATTTATGCCGTGTGTTCACGGGTCTGGTGGGTACTGCAGGAAAAGAGGTGGGGAGGAGCCGTCTGTGGACAGGAAGCCCCGGGGTGGGAGCTGGGCACAGAGCAGGTATGGCTGCTACCTGCACTTGCTCAGTGCTCCTCTGGGCCTCCTGGCGGACTTTGAATAGAAGACCCGTGCCATCTTCTCCGCCCTCCATTCTCCCCTCCTTAAACTCCCCATTGGACCTTGTTGGGCTCCCGGCTGCCCCTCCAGAGATTGGAAGCAAAGTGGTCCCCAGCTCGTCTGGTGGGGTTCTTGCAAATCCAAATAATAAGGAACAAGTTCAAACCGCGTGTTGACTCTGTAAGTCCTGATCGTTAGGACCACTCACTGGTTCCCCAAAATAACCAGCCTGATGTGCATATCTCGCTGGTGCTGGTACTCACAGAGGACCCTGAGCTCAGTGCAGCGTTCCCGCTTCCCACGCCCCACCGATGCCTACCCCCTACACACTGCCTGCTGTGGGTGGAGGGGTGCACCTGTGTGGAGTTGTCTGAAGGGGCAAATCCAAACAACACAAGGGCCTTCCCTTTCATCGCTAAGGTAATTCAGCGTCACTGTACCATGCAGAATATGATCTAGGACACAAACTGGCAACAAAGCCAGCAACGGGACAGTGAGCCAGGCTGCCACTAGAAGGTGGCCGGAGCTGCAGGTGCTGGTGCAGTGCACCCTCCTCAGGTAAAGAGGGGCTGTCGGCTGTGAGCCAGGATCCATACGGCCTCTCCACGGTTCTGTCTTACCCTCTCTCCGGGAAGGCACATGCTCCCATTCTACAGTTGTGGAAGCTGACACTCCGAGTAGAGAAATGAGGTTGAGCCCTTAGGTGGCTGGAGTGTCACAGCCTCTGTATGCTTCTCTCCCCAGGGGCTCCCAGTGAGGACCCACAGTTCCCCAAGATCCAGTGGCCACCCCGTGAACTCTGCTCTGCCTGCCACAATGAACTCAGTGGGGAGCCTGTGTGGGATGTGGACGCCACTCTCCGCTTCCTCAAGGCCCACTTCTCCCCTGGAAACATCGTCCAGCACTTCCCTGAAGCTGGGCCCGTCCCGTGGAGCAGGGCACACAGATGGGCAGCCACCCCAGGCCTGGGGGTGGGAGCTGTGGGACTGGCGGCCAGAAGCTCTGCAGTGGGCCCTGAGCGGGCTGATAGTGCAGAGTACCCCGGAAACGCCTCTGTGCCGGACGTTCCCGCTGAGGGACCTGAGGCAAGTGGCCCCCCAGTGCTGGCCCCTGGCCACCAGCTGAGTGGCCCTGTGCTGGGGCAGGGGCTCCCTGAGCACGTGACAGAGGCCCAGACGGCTGTCCTTGGGCAGCCCCAGGGGCAGCGACACTTGAGCAAGCGGGACACTGGGGCTGTGTTGCTGGCTGAGTCCTGGGCTGAGAGCCACCTCCATGGCCCTTCGGGACCAAGGCAAGGGGTGCGCAGCCCCAAGCAGTTGGCCAGTGTCCCTGAGAGGGAGCCAGGAGCCCGAGCTATATGGGGCCAGCAAAAGTGGCTACAAGCTCTGGGAAGGGACTTTTCCCGTCTGGACCTCAGCCTCTGTGTGGGGCTCTACTCCCTGTCCTTCATAGCCTTGCTGACCGTGTGTACCTACTTCCGGGCCAGAGCGAGAGTCCTCAAGGGCCATGTAGGTCTCCTTGCAGCCTGAGCCTCCTGTCCGGCATGGGGAAGGGAAGGGAGCTGCCGCCCGTGGGTGTCCTCTGCCTTGTCCAGCCTGGGTGGGGTCCGGGAAAGCCAGCTGCTCGGCGAGCTCCCTCTGTCTTGGGGAAGGAGAATTCCCAGAGACAGGGCCAGGTCCATGTGCCTCTGACTGGCGAGGAGGCCGGCCGCGGGCAGGGGCTGCGGAGGAGCGGGCTGGGCCTCTCAGCACCCAATTCCTGTTTTTCAGCTTTTCGAAGCCCTGCCCCATTCTCCATGAAGCCCCAGTCTCTCCTGCTTGGTCTTAGCCCTAAGCTGGGGCGGCAAGCCCTGTTGCCAAGGCGTCTCATCCATCCACTCCTCTCCCTCTGGACATGAAGAGGCCTTTGCACCCGAAAAGGAAGGGCCACCTCTGACCCTCTCTGGCTTTCCCAGCCTCCAGCTCTGCAGATGCTGTCGGGTTTGGCTTGGGGGTGAGGGTGGATTTCTGGAAGTCACGTGGTCTCTTGGACCAGGGTTTCGCTGCAAGAAGAACCAGGTTGGGCAGGTGGCAGCGGCTGGGCTGTGGAGCACATGGCTTGCTTGCTGGGTGCCGACATGGTGGGGGTAGTATGGGGAAGGGTGCTGGGGTCCGTGTTAAGAGGTAGCTGAGGATAGGAGCAAGGGATCTGCTTTGGCTTCTCATTAGGCTCTGTCCCTTTCTGTGCTAAGTCTTCTGTTTTCTTTTAGTGTCCAAAATCAGTGCTAAACTGTGGGTGAGGAAGGACAATGTCCTATCTCACGATTCACCTTCTCCTTGGTCGAGGCTCCGAGGGTCAGCGAGGACAGTGTTATACGTGGGCTTGGTTCCTACTCTGCCCCACCCTGAGGAGGGGTGTGGAATAAATTATTTTTATTAAGGCAAGCGCCGTGTGTTCTTTAACCTGCTCCCAGGGCACGGAGTACCCGGTCTGGATGGAATGCACAGCACCCACCTCCCCTAGCACTCGGCCAGCACTCGCTTCTCTTCGTGTGTGGGAAAGGGTACCCCGTCCATTGCCCAGAGTTCTCTGTGGCCTAGCCCAGCAGGCCCCACGTGCTCTGGCACTGGCCACAGTGATGTCCACCTGCCACTTCCTGCTCTTCCTGCCTCCCTGGGGAAGAGGGGAGGCTTGTTTGTCAGAGGCCTGGTCGTCTGTTTACCAGGGCAGAGTGAGGGGATTAGGGAGCGTGCCCCTAATCCGGCCTGCTGGGTCTCAGAGGATCAGAGCAGCTGATAATGAACCTCATTAGGGGAGTGGGGGCCTCAACCCACTTTGGGTTTTCTCCGACATCTTCACTTGGTACCGACAGCCTGGGCACTGGGTGGAGCAGGTGGAAGGCCAGCATACCCCCTGCCTGGGCAGCTGTGGGGGAGGATGAGCAGGCAGGGCTCCCCTCCCCTCTTCCAGTATGTGTTGTTTGACTTCTTTCGTTGCCCGATTCCTAGACTGCCTGAGACCCGCCTGCTCCCTCCGTCCTCTTAGGTTGGGAGACAGGCTGACAGGCCCACATGTGATCAGGCAGCATGGAGGAAGCTCCCGAGCCCCGTGCCCACCAGGCCACGACCACACTGTACCTGCCTGATCTCCTGGTCCTTTACAGTGTCAAGTGCAGAAGGTTCTGCCAGCAAGGCCTCCAGCTTCAGTGAATTCATTTCCCAAACCAAAGCTAGGCATTGAGGTGCTGAGTCTCCTTGGAGGTCTGCTGGAAGTGTGGCCCTGGGCTGTTCCACGCTGCTGAGCTGGAGACAGGCGGCAGGGCCTTCCTAGAGAGCCACACAGCAGGTGCAGGCTTGCCCTCGGCCAGCCTTCCTCTTGTGGCCCAGCCGGCCACTCTGATTGATAGGCAGGGTGGGCCTCCTCCGAGGGACCGCCGCCTTTCACCTTGATTTCCCCAGGGCTCTTGGCCAGTTTGATAAACCAGCCCGCCCACCAGCTGGTCCCTCCTTGGCCCGGGCGGCTGGGCCAGGGCTGGGCCTTGCTGTGTCTAGCATGACTCTCTAGGTATTTTCCTCTGTCCCTGGGGTGGCTTCTGTGGCCAGGAGGGTCCCAGGGGAGCCCACAAAGCAAAGAAGCACCCTGTCCAGCATGCCTTATGTGGAGGGCTCAGGAGAGATTTCTTCAAGGGAATGAGAGCCGAAGTGGGCTTTCACAGGCAGATAGGTGTTAGTGGGAAAATATGGAAGAAAATATATTGGAGGACAACGTATGTGCTGGAGCAGCCAGGGGATTAAGTGAAGACAAAAAATCCGAAGCAAAGAGCTTCCTTTAGGTGCTGAAGGTTCCTGGGTGTCGCAGAGGAGGGACATGGCCACCCTGCTGGGCAGCTTCCAGAGATGACAAGAATGAGAAAAATTCCAGGTCATGGTAAGTGCTGTCTGAGGGACAGAGACCAGTAGGGAGGTGGTGGGGAGTCTCCCCCACCTGCCTGCCCAGGCTCAGGGTGTAAGGCAAAAGATAGGGGCTGAGGCTGGAGGCCTGCACAGGTAGACAGGGTCCAGAGCGCAGGGGACACGTAAATCCACATCCTGGGAGGCCGAGAGGGGCGGCCCGCCTCTAGCCAGGCAGTAACACTGCTGTTTGGGGAGCCCAGTGCAGCCCATGCAGGAGGGTACACGGGCAGCCCTTAAGTCTGGGTGGATGTGAGTCAGGTCTGGCCTTGGAAGAGAACAGACTCAAATCTGAGGTCTGGGTTTGAGTCCTGCTTTCAAAATGTACTAGCCATCTGTGACTTTATCCAAGTTCATTTGCTTACTCGAGTCCCCTGATCAGTAGAGATAAACCACCTAACTCACCACTGTAGTGCCGCACTGGGCAAACAGTGGTGACCTATCACTTCCAGACTCAAGGGGCCTGGCTGGCTGGTGATGCCATTCCTATAAAATGTTCTGTGAAAGCTCCAAGCCCCCAGCCACCCCAGGGCTCAGGTGAGACCCTGAATGGAAAGAACTCTGCTGCCCCCACTGCTCGCAGGCGTGCAGGGTGCTCCACTGGGGGTGATCCTGATTTTACCCCAATCTTAGATGTACTATTGTAGAATCAATCATTACTATTCATAATTTGTGCACTCGTGTAAATTTTGTTTCATCCTCCAACAGCCCTAGATGAAGAATTGAGGCATCAGGAGAGTAACAGATGTTCTGTGCTCTTTGCCCTCACCAAAATCAATACATTTGTCTTTATCTTACAAATGGCAAGAGATAGGACCAAGACTCGAACCCAGATCCACCCCCTGTATCCCTGGAATCATGATTTCTCTGCCTTCTTATACATACTGTCTTATTTCATGCTCTCCATTTGGAGCAGTTGCAGAATCGTCTCTGAGGCTTTTTGTGTTGGTGTTGGGGCTAAATGTAGATGGCAGTCCTGCTTCCCTCAAGTGGTGACAGCAGCACCTTAGATTTTCCAGCCTGGGTCTGCTGGTGGATTCCCTGAAGACCACATGGGATAATTTTGGAGTGTCTCTTGTGCGGTGGTGGCAGGGAGGAGCATGCCCTCTGAGAAAGCCGCCTTTTCATGCCCTGTCCCTGCACAGAGACAGGAGTGTCTTGTCTCAGGCCCATGGAGGGTTGGGGTCCCCAGGCACTGAAGGTCACTAGCCAGCCGTGCATGACCTTGCCTCGACTTCCCCACTATAAAATGAAGCCACAGGAGTACTTGCCAACCCTCCCTGAGGTCCTTGTACCTCCTCCCGTGGCCCGTGGACTCATTCCCAGCTCAGTGAGGAGGAACACTCCCAGCAGTGCCTTCCTGTGGGAGAGACAAACTCCAAATTGAAGGAACCCACTCCCTGTTTGAGGGGCATCCCAGTGGGACCCCAGGAAGCTGGAAGGGCAGAGCTCTCACGCTGCCAGACATGGTGGGCAGATGCCCCCAGGCCGCCTCAGCCCCAGCTCTGCCTAACTCCCGAGGAGGCCTCTGCACCCGCAGCACCTCCATCCGCCCCCCACACTTCATTGCCTGCCTCCTGCTGGGGAGGCCGCTGCGTGAGCAGGCCAGTGGGACTCCTACCGCAGCTTTGAGAACCAGGCAGACGCCCGGAGAACAGTGGAACCTGTCCACCTCCCCTCTCTGTGCTTGCCTGAGTAACCCACACCATGGCAGGACTTGCGAGTGTCCCGCTGGCCCGGCCTATCCGCTTTCCCCTTTCTCTGCGGCTCTGTGGCCATTCATCCCCGGAGTGAACACTGCCCTTCTCATCCCTCAGTCCTCTCCTGGGTCTCAGCCCTCCTGACAGCAGTGTGGTCTCCTTCACAAAGAAGCTGGCTACGGTGCTACATGCCTGTAATCCTAGTACTCTGGGAGGCTGAGATAGGAGGATCGCACATTTGAGCCTAGTCTGGCAGTTCAGTGACTTAGGAGACCCTGTCTCGACATAAGATAAAAAGAGCTGGGGATGTAGCTCAAGACCTGGGATCAGTCGCCAGTACCACATATGACAGAGGTCCCCGCCAGTCAGCTTCATGCTCCCTGCAGAGGAGGGGCTTCCTGTGGAGGAGCACGGCCCAGGGAGCACCTCTGCCTGTGGTCGCACTGACTGCTAGGACGGTGACCTGGGCGATGGGGGCTGCACGGCTGATGCCTGTCTCTGGTCACCCTCACCAGCCTTTCACTGTTGCCAGGCGTGGAGTGCCAGGCATGGGTCACAGCAAAGGGCCTGGAGCTCACAAGCATGGGTGAGGATCTCTCCTGGTGGGAAGGCCCAGAGCTGTGGGGTGTTGGGAAAAGCTGAAGAACATCTGGGAAGAAACTCACCTGACAGTGCAGGTGTCGCCTACACGCTGCTTCGGCAAGGCTCACTCTCTCTAGCCTGGGAGCAAAGGGCCTTTCCCTGGGGTTGGCAGGCCTTTCCAGAGGAGAGCAGACCTCAGGTGCTGCCGGTGAAGCCTCCTTTCTCTACCACTGCCGCAAAAGCTCTGCCTCTCTCAGCATGTCTGGCAACTCCTGTGCACCTCAGAAGAGATCTTAACAGGAAGGGACGGAAAATCTCACCTAACTTGAATCTGAATGTGCTACCAAGTTCAATTTTTCTTTTTTTAAGTTTTTTTTTAAATTCAAATCTTTATTGGTGCATTATATACACATTCTCATAGCATTCAACATTGAGAGTTTGTACCAGTATATGACATGACTTGATTCTTATTTTTTATCATTCCCCACCCACCCTACAACCCCCCACCTGCTATACACAAAAGCTTTGTTTCCTTTTTTTTTTTTTTTTTTACTATCACATTCTTTTTCACCTCGTTATTTACTAATGCTGAACCTCAGGAGACTAGAAAAAGAGGAGGGAGACAAACCCAAAGCTCATACTAAACGAGAAATTATAAGGATCAGAGCAGAAATTAATGCAATGGAACTAAGAGAACGATACAAAAAAAAATGAATCGAAGAGTTGGTTCTTCGAGAGGACAATGTATTTACACTAAACTAGACACTGTGCTTATGTCTACAGAGTGAGAGGAGAATGGGTTTAAAGTGAGACTGGAGCTAGAGCTAAGGAAAGGGCAAGGATGAAAGCAGAGCTATTTGAGAGTGTTTCAGTAGTCTGGTCCTAGCCCTGGTTCTGACTTAAGTGTGTTTTAATTTTCTTGCAATAAATATTTCTTTTGAAAGGAAAAAAAGTAACAAGGAAGATAAAGAGGATCAGAGGATCTTAAAGTTCTATTGTAAATCAGAAAAGCACCAAAGCCCAATTGAGACTAACAGGCTAAGGTACCAAGAGCAAATGAACTTTGCTTTTTTCTACACTATTGGCAAAGATACAATAATAATTATTATAAAGAAGAAGAAGAATCTCTAGGGTTCGCTGCATGAGGAGAAATGAAATGTATCGGTTACTTATTATAGCATAATAGCCTCTCCAAAGCTCAGAGGCTTGGAACAGTGGTCCTTCATGTCGCACATGAGCCTGCAGTGCGAGGAGGGCTCCTGGCCCCATGCAGCGTATATGGATGCGATTCATCTGGCAAGTGGGCGCTGGCTGTGGACTGGAAGCAGCTGGGGCTGTGGACAGCAGTCTCTGTTTTTGCCCACGCAGGTATTTTCATGGGCTGTCCTGGCCTCCACATAACGTGCTGGCTGGCTCCAAGCCAGCATCCTAAGAGGACAAGATGGAAGTGGGCAGCTTGGTGAGAGCCAGCCTCAGAAGTCGCCCGGCATGGCTCTGGCTGCTCTGTTGGCTGAGGCAGACAATGGCTAGCCCAGGATGCAATGCACAGGCCTGCACAGGTTTAAGGGCAGGTGTCCAGGGTGCCACCACTTGAAAAGGCTGTTGTGTCTGACACACTAATGGAAAACTGTGTGAGATGGGACTTATTGTTGGGGCCATTTAAGAAAATAAATGTTGGGCCAGGGATTTAGTTCAGGATTTGGGCACCTGCCTTGCAAGTGCAAGAACCTGGGTAACTACAGGTTATGGTATACCTGGGTACCTGGGTATCCCTGGTAACCACATACAGCAGTGCTGGGTGTAGAGACTCAATGCCCACCGCAATCAGCACCACATACCACGGTGCCAGGTGTGGTGGCTCGCACCTGTAATGCCAGTACTTGGGAGGCTGAGCTCGGGGCCAGCCTGAACTACAAAAACAAGACCCTGTCTCAAGAAAAAAAAAGAAAGAAAATCTTCCCCTGAGTCCTGTCATACACCACTAGCAATAGCATAAATGGACACAACCTTTGGGAAATATGTACAGTAACTCATAATGTAATATAGCTGGTAAAATGTTTTAAAAGCCTTAAGAAAATATATGTAACCTTTGATCCAAAAATTTTATTTTGGACTTGTCCTAAGGAAGTAATTCAGAGTATTTACTAAGATTTGCTACATGATGAATATTTATAATATCAAAAATAAGATTAACCAAAAGCCCAAAATGGGAAATTGGTTAAATTCTGGTGCCTTATTACAAGAGGATATAATGCAAACACTAAAAATGATGTGAATGCATAATCTTAAAATTGAAGTTATTTTTTAACAGTGTTATAAGTGTTTTAAGTTTTAACAGTGTTATAAGTTATCAAGTCATAAAAATGGTTGCATGTATTATGATTGGCAGAGGCCTCACACTTGCTAAGCTACACTGAGCTACATTCCCACACCTTTTTATTTTTAGACGAGGTGCCTAGACTGGCTTTGAACTTGCAATCCTCCTGTTCAGCCTCCCGAGTAGCTGAGATTATAGGGCTGTACCACCACACCCAGATGATCTTAATTTTTAAAAGAAAAAGAAATAAAACAGCAGATGAGGACATATGTGAAAACCTGGAATGTATGCACCAAAATATTAGTACTGGTTAACAGTCAGGCGTGGGGTTGTGAGTCCTCCTTTTACTCACCTGTATTCTCATTTTTAACAAATAAACACATTACTTGTACTATTAAAACTTTTAATGGACCAAGAACATGAACTGTCAGTTCATAAAAATATATGAAAAAATATTCTACTTTAATCATCAAAGGAGTGAAAAATTAATGAACAATTATTCTTATATGTCATGTAACAATACAATTTGGCGCTGGAAAAGTGATCATGTAAGTTTTATATTTCAGAAAAAATAATGTGACAATATGTATCAACTTTTAACATGCTTATTTCCTTTGATTCTCTACTATTACTGGGCAGAACTCTAACCTAAAGAAATGATTAGAGTTTTAACTACAACCTGAAACGACTTACATGTCCACCACTCAGAAGGCTTTGGCCCCAGGGTCTGCGTCCCTCCAGGCCACACTCCCACCCTGTCCATTAACTTTCCAGTACAGAGGCCAAGAATAATTGCCATTTATCAGCACATTCACCCTGTTGATTTAGAAGAGGGCCATATTACCGTACTTGATGCTTCTAACTACGTGGGTCATGTTTCAGGAAGACTAAAAGAGAACGTTATCTCTATCACTCGGCATAAGCGAGGAACATGCCTATGCACGAGATACGCGGGCAGAGCGCGCCTGTGCCCAGGAATGGACCCACTTGTCGCTCACCCATCTCTGCTGCCTGTCCTTCAGGCGTTTGAGCTCTGATGGTTTAGATTCAGACACCGGTCCCTCTGGAGCCCTCCCGGCCCTCCCCAGCTCCCGGGCACCCTCCGCAGCCCTCACAAGAGTGCCTGTCACACTGAGGTACGGGTTCCTGGCTATTGTCTCCAACCCCGGTTCCTCCAAGCAACAAGAGGACAGGATGTCCTCATACTTCTCACCGCAGCCCCGGGCTTAACGTGGGGCCTGGGACATAGCGCGTATTCACTATCTCTTGAAGGAACAGGGACACATTCTAGGATCTGTACCTCTCCAAGCAAGTCATTCTTTTTTTTTTTTTAGGTTTTTTGAGACAGGGTCTCACTTTGTAGTTCAGGCTGGCCCTGAGCTCAGCCTCAAACTCACATCACAATCCTCCTGCCTCTGCCTCCCGAGTGCTGGGATTACAGGCATGAGCCACTATGCCTGGCACGGTGGTATGTAGTATGTGGTACTGGTTGCTGCTGGCCGTGAGTCTCCACACCCAGTATTATATGTGGTTAACCCAGGTCCTTGTGCTTGCAAGATAGGCACTGGAACCACTGAGCTAAATCCCCAGCCCAAGTCATTCATTTTTATACAGTGCTTCAATTCTGTGCATAAAGATTTAAGCATCAAAGGTGTTCAATAAAGTATACATGAGGAAATAATAAATTATTGGAAAGCAGCTCTCATTAGGAAAAAAGGTGATTTTAAGGTCATGGAGACTTAGGTTCAAATTCTGATGATGCCACCACTTCCTGGCTGTGTTGCCATGGCTTCTTTATCTGCACACAGACATTGGGGGGCTAAAGGTGTGGCCAACAGTGCCCGACACAAAGAGGAAGCTCAACATGCGTGTTCTCACAGTGATACCGTCCGCCTTCTCCTGCTCAAAGGGGACCAGCAATTGTGTGGCAGGTTGAGGGCCTCAGACATCCATGCAATGAGGGACAACGAGGCAGCCTGCGCCCCTGGGAGAAGTATGAGCCGGATCTGGGTGATGCAGGGCACCAGGTGTCACCAGTCACACGGCCTCCTGGTCACTTGGTTATGGTGTGAAGTGTCAGAAACAAGGGACACTGCTTTGCCACGGGAATTCCAAAGAGGCTTTTCTCTAAGGTCCAGCACCACTCTTCAAAGGCAAAAGCACTTCATCCCCAAAGACCTTTATATTTCCCATGCCCTTTTTCATCCTGGATTACTGTGTAAAAATTTAATTTCATAGGTTGCCTTGAATAGGTAATGCATATGTAAGTGTTTAAAAATTTAAAAAGACACTGAGTGCAAGGTGTCCCCGTGGTTTTGTCCTCCCACCTGAGTCCCCGCCCGGATCCAGCGGCAGCCCAGCGGCCGGCGCAGGCCCTGTCTCACCTGTGCTGTACAACCGCAAGGAAACGAGTCAGCGAAGGCCGAGCTGCTGACACCGGCAGAGTGCCACTTGGCCTCTCAGTCACCCCCTCCTGGCCCGGCTTCTGAAGTCCAGTTCCATCTCCAGCCCCACGTCCTGTGAAGTCCACTCCAGCTCTCCACGTTCAGGCCCTATCTAGACAATTTAGAGACTTAGTGAGATTCTGTCTCAAAACTATTTTTCTTCAAAGAGTCCTTAAATTGCTGAGTAGGTTTTGAGGGAGAAAAGCAAAATAGGAGGACCTATCCTGATAGCAATTAAAACATACTACAAAGAGTCAGTTAATAAATATGTGTGGGGCCAGGGATTTAGCTCAGTGGTTCCAGCATCTGTCTTGCAAGTGCAGGGACTTGGGTTCAATCCCTGGTAACCACATACCTTACTGGGTGTGGAGACTTACCCCAGCAGCAATCAGTACCACATACCACAGTGCCGGGCGTGGTGGCTCATGCCTGTCATCCCAGCACTCAGGAGGCTGAGGCAGGAGGATTGCTGGGATGTGAGTTTGAGGCTGAGCTCAGGACCAGCCTGAACCACAAAGCAAGACCCTGTCTCAAAATAAATTAAAAAATAAATAAATAAATAAAAATAATAATATGTGTGATTTTACTGTAGAAACAAATAAATGGACCAATAGACCTAATAAAGACCTCAACAGAAGAGTCATAAATATGTGGAAACCTGATATATAATAAAAGTGACATCATAAATCAATGCCTCATTCTCAGGTGAGAGAGAAACTGACCACTATGTGGAAAAAAAGAAAAGCATACCTCTGCTTTGTCCCAAAGATGAGTGGTTCAGGCTTAACCTAAATAGGGAAAGGAGGAACTCTAAAGCCATTCAAAGAAAATGTAGGAGAATAGCATTGTGCCAGAGCAGTGGGAATGCATTTCTTAAACAGAGTGCAAAGGAAGGCATAAAAAAAAGAATTAAGACATGTCATGCACATACACCAGCTCCATACGATGTCATCATTCTGTGCCACACACATGAGCTCCTAAAAAAGAAGGAAAATGAGCACAAGGGCCATGGAATATTATTCACTTCTATTTCAGAAAAAAACAAAAAGCCCAGGATACAAAAAACCCCCACAAACTATAAGGTAAAGTCTCATAAGGAAACTTCTGTCCATAGGCAAGGGACCGGGGAGGGGACAGCTGGGAGGAGACATTCGCAAGGCCTCAACTGCGGCCACCGCTGTCATCCTGGGTGAGACTCGAGGCAAGTCTGTAGGACAGACCCGGAGGCTGATCCAGGCCTTGTCCAGGAAGGGCAGGTACGACCGCTCCTACACCAGGGCCGGCCTCTGGTTCTCTAGTCAGTGGGCCACACACTCCCGACAAGGAGGCCTAGGACTCATCTCTCCGAGACTCATTTCAGTCACAGCCACCCCGCTCAGACCCTCAGCATCAGCCCCAAAATGTGTGTGGCAAAATGGACAAATTACCCTGACGGGCTCCAATTTTCACTCTCCATGAGCAATTCCCTGAAGGCCGGTTTCTGAGCACCAAGTGTGAAACGAGGCCTTCATGGTGGATTACCAGCCTAAAGAAGCTGTCACCGCCCCGGCTGGAGGCAGAGTGTGGCGAATTCTGTTTCTTTCTGGAAGAATTCCTTTCTGTGTGCAGCCTGTGGCCTGAGCAACACTTCTTGTCACTGCTGCCACATTTCTGTGACTAAAAAGGCTGAATAGATGTGCAGAGGGTGTTAAAGGGAAGTGTCAAAGAATTTGTGGACATGTTTTAAATCTGCTCCAGGAAAGCTGGGCGGAGTGTAACGTGCCTCTAATCCCAGCACTCAGGACCCCGAGGCAGGAGGCCTGGATCTCAGAGCAAGATGGTCTAAAAACCCAACCACAAGAAACCTGCTCCAGGTGGCCACAGGTACAGACAGCTCTGCTGGTGAGGCAGTCTCCTTTAGAAGCACTGATGTTGAAACTTGGCACCTTCTCCAGAAAGCTTCTCCTGAGGGGGAAGAAAAGATGGAAGTGGTAATATTCATGACAAATATGTGGGAGGCCGCTCTGTAAAGAGTTCCAGAAGGTCACCTGGGAGAGGAACAGAAACGGAATGACATGCTGTGGAGTCCACGCACGGGCCAGAGCTGACCCTGGCAGGAGAGCGAGGCCTCTGCTATATTTGTTTGAGTGCTGGAGTGAGACGTCTTGGGGAGAAAAGAGCTGGACAAAGGTTCTGAGAACCTGAAGGCAGAGTTGGAAAGAATGGGCTGGATCCTGCAGGCTGCTGAGGGGAAGGAGGAGGCACCAGCCCAGGGTGTGTATAGTCTGAGCCCCATGTGGTCCCAGCCTGTACCGTGAGCCCTCCGGCTGGGTGCCCCGCTTGCCACTGCCCTTGACACCTCTCTACTTCTCCCCCACCCTGCATTCCCTTCCAGGAGGACAGTAGGTCCCTTGTGTCCCCCAGGTCTCAGCCTCCCTCACTCCTGGCCTTTGTGTGTGATGTTTCCACACCTGAAATTGTTCCCCATCAAACTCCAGCCTGGACTGAAGGGCCATTGCCTTGTTTCTAGTGTATATCTGAGTTTGAATTATTTGCAAAGGTTGTGTATAACTTCTGCAACAGAGTAAAACAGAAGCAATTTCTACTGTAGCAAAAGAGCTACTTCTCGTGAAGAACTTGCGTGTTGTTGCAGAGATCCCAACATCTGAGTGACAGTGGCAGTAATGCTCAGCAGGTAGTCTGTTTCCCTCACAGAGTTGGGCCACGTGACTAAATCTGGCCACTGAGATGTGACAGGAAGTGACACAGGTCACGTTTACACCAACATGCCCATCGCTCCAATTTCTCTCCCTGAATCTCAGCCACCATGCAGACCACACTTTCTAGATGGTGTTGCTCTAAAACGTTAGCACAGCTGCCAGCTACGGTCACTCTGCTGCACTGCTGAGACCAGGGGACTGGTCTGAGGCCGCACTCGGTCTTGGGCTGAGTGCAGTTACTATTGCTTTTTGACAAACCATTCCAAAGGCCATAGCTGAAAACAGTGCCCATTTTCTTAGCTCATAACTCTGCAGTCTGGGCTGGTTTCCGCTGGAAGCTCTTCTGCAGGTCTTGCCAGGGTCATTAATGTGCCTGCGTTGAGCTGATGCACAAGCTGAGAGCTGGGCTTGGCTGAATACTCTCTCTGTCTCTCTCTCTGTTTCTGTCTCTGTCTCTCTCTGAACCTTTCCTTCAATCCAGTCTTTCTATGAGGCCTCTCAAGTAAACGAATTGGACTTTATTATATAACTGAGGTTCAAAGCTCCCCCAAACACCATACCCTCTTATAGTCCCAAAACTGGCTCAGTGTCACTTCTGCTGTATTTTATCAGTAAAAGTAAATCACAAGTCCAGTCCAGACTCCAAAGAAGGGGACTCCAAAGGGCATAAATACCAGAGATGTGGTTCCTTGGGGCAACACTTCTATACCACGCTGCCATGGGGCCTTCTGTGACTCCCTGGTCAGAAAAGATCCCAAATGGCCTCCTCTGGAGGGGAATGTGCTGAGCTGTGTTGTACACTTGATGACATATAATCTCTAAGGGGGTTGTCATGTGAGTGGCAACCAAATGTTGGTTTTTGTTTTTTTTTTTTTTTTTTTAGGTTTTTTGAGACAGGGTCTCGCTTCTGTGGTTCAGGCTGGCCCTGAGCTCAGCCTCCAACTCACATCACAATCCTCCTGCCTCTGCCTCCCCAGTGCTGGGATTACAAGCGTCAGCCACCACGCCCGGCACTGTGGTATGTGGTACTGGTTGCTCCTGGGGTGAGTCTCCACACCCAGTATTGTTATGTGGTTACCAGGGATCGAACCCGGGTCCTTGTGCTTGCAAGACAGACGCTGGAACCACTGAGCTAAATCCCTGGCCCGGCAAACAAATGTTTTAGAGAAATTCATTTTTGTTTTCTGAAAAAATAGTTTTAATTTTAAAATTCAGTTAAAAATTGGCTGTCCACTTTGAGGAAGCAAAGATCTTAATTTGAATTCTGGAAATTAAAAAAGCCAATAGTCCCAGATACTGTAGTTATTTTGGGAGTATTTACCATCATTAAACTGCTATATGTTACATATACAACCAAAGAAAAATCCAAACTCTGTGAGAAGTAAAATGGTCCCAGCTGCCTCTGACACCTGCTTTGTTCCCACATAGGTTATGTGATTCTCACCAGTTCTTCAGAGCTTGGGGATCTCGCTGTCTTCCAGTCTGGGATGCCAGGAGGTGCCTGGCACCAGGCTTCTGAGCCTGGCTTGAGGAATGGAAAGCAGGCAGGAGTCGGGCATGGACTCCTGGCCTGGGTCTGCACCCCAACAGTGGCTGAGCCAGAAACGGTGCCTCAGTTTTGCATCACTTCTCCCCAGGCTGCTTCGTTAGCTCTTGTCAGAGGAGTCCATGTGGCATCTGTAATCAAGTCCACAGAGTTCCACGGGAGAGCAGGAAGTGTATAAACAGCCAGCGACCATTACAGATGAGAGGTAAGTGGGGCCCTGACAGCCGCAGGGCTGTGACTATCTAGCCAGCTGACCACACCAATAACAGGCCCGATAACCTAACCAGGCCTGACAGGGCCACTGACCGAGGCTCAGCTGCTCCCAGCAGTGATGCCGCTTGTCCTGCCTTGCAGACCCGAGATGGTTGTGCTTGGTTTTTTCCCCATCTTCAGCCATACCAGTGAGCTTTTATCCATTCACTTATTCTCTCTATCCATGTAACAAGTATTTCCTAAGATGCTGTTGTGTGCTGTGCTTGCGGTTGGTGTTTGAAGGGTGGACAAGTCCATTTCTTTACAGCCAATAGAGAGATGAAGAAAGGGGCTCAGTACCTCAGAACAGCCTCCATCTGTGGCACACCTTGGAAGGCCACACGCCACACACAGTGATTCCCCATCACCCTGAGAGACGAATGGGGAAGGTTGGCATGGCTGGCACCTAACCCAGGTCTCACAGTACGAAGCTAATGCACTTCGACTCTTCCCAGGGAGTCCCCACAAATGGGACGAGGAGGTACCAGAGTCTTGTCATGAGCAGGAGTGTTATCCAAGGTGTTCTCATCACAGAGTCAGCTGGCAAGGACAGAACTGACTATTGGGCATCTGGGATGGTGTTCTGGGCAACAGGATCTTATCATCATTATTGGATGTATTGAGGCCACACCGCTTGCGCCCCGAGAAGCTGTGGCAGCCTCCACTGGGAGTGCACCAGGCTATCTGTCCTATTAGCCAGCTCCGGGGACTCACAGGACCTTTGGATGCTAAATCTGAGCCCTGAAAACTGGGCAGGGAGCAAGGGTTAGGGAGGGGGCTGTGGAGCTCCTGGAAGCACCTGCTGGGAGAGACCCTGGGCTGGGGAGGGGCTTCTCCCTTCAGGCCGCCACCCTGGGAAATGCCACACACTCTCTTTCCCTCCCTCGGACATTCCCTTTCCTCCATCCCTTGCTCTGAGTGAGCACTCTCACCCCACTAGCATAAATACAAAGTCTAACCTTCAGTTTAAAGGTTGGATTCACTCGGGGCTGGCATTCTGTGCCCCCGTGGTGCACAGTGGTCTTAGGGGAGCCCGTGGGAGTGAGAAGAAGGCCACATATGCCGGTGACTTCATGCCACTGGTCAGTGACAACGCTTCACACGCCGCTGCGTGGTCTCAGAACGCGCTTTTAGCTGGGCGTGGTCTCACTTCTCCTGGGTCTAGAAACCGAGCTGGCTCCTCAGAACACACTGCAGGCACATAATAAAGTTCCATTAAACAAACGAAAGAATTTTATGGCCAAAAAAGGAAGAAGTCAAATACAACATTTAAAAAGTCACAGTGGGGAACTAGTGAGCACCTAAATGCCCAGGATAAAGGCTTCCTTATCACACAGTGGTCCTATTAGTAGCCACTGTAAACTTGTTTCCTGAAGGAAGGACACTGCACCAAGCTGACTCACTGCTCAGTGTAGAGAAGGGGGACCCTCTCTTCGTGAGACAGAGGGCCAGCCAAGTCCAGAGAGGACTCCAGCAGGTGAGACTGGCCTGTGAGTTGGGACCTCCTGCAGTGTGGACATAGCGAGGAAGGCAGGAGCATAAAATCAGTGCTAGTGACTTCTGCACTGTCTCAGAGTTCTTCCTGGCGCTGCTCCGGAGCAGAGCACCCTGAGCACTCACTGCCTCCTGGCCACTTCCAAGAAGGCTGCGGGGACCCTGTGAGCATCAAAGTCTCTCCAACTAGTCCCTGGTCCTAACTCCTACCGATTCAGACTCTCCTGCGTCGTTACTTTTATTTGTGCCCTGCTACCCTCATCTCTACCTTTCTGAATCTTTCCTGTCTCCATCACCCTGGAGCCCAGCCCTCCCCACTGCTAGGATGGATACAAAGCCAGGCACCCCCAGAGGGGCAGGGGAGGGTCCTCTGGGGGTCTCTCCTGCACAGACTCTGCTGTCCCTTGTGCCTGCTTCTGAGGCCACAAGAGAAACCCCTCCTGTTTCCCTCTGGGCGTCCCCGGCCTTGTGTCTGTGTGTCCTCCATGACCCCCCACTCCTGCAGAGCTCCTGGAGGACCTTGAGTGCTCGCTGCTTCCTGGCTGCTCCCAAAGGCCTGTGGACTGTGATGGGAAGAGAAGGGTGCCCACTGGCAGGCCAGGAGGGGAGGGAAGCGCAGAGGCCCTAGAGGCCCCTGACCTGGCTCCCCTAGTAGAGGGGCAGAGCTGGCCAGGCCCTGAGTGGAGGTGCTGGGCTGAGCTAATCACCTAAGTGGATGCAGGCTGTTGAGAGACAGGCTCTATTCCCTAATAGAATTTGCCCTCAAGTGCAATTTAATTTTCTCTGAGGCGGTCTCCAGCCCCTCTGCCACCCTCCCCCTAGGCACAGCCTCCTCTCCCCAGCTTTCAAGGGGGAGCAGAGCTCCTTCTCTCGGAGAAAAGAGGAGAAAGCCTTCCCTGGGCTCTGCCCAGTGCTGTTGGGGGGAACGGCCCCACCCTGGCCTTTCTCGGCTCCCTTGGTGGATGGGACGAAGCAGCCCCCAGGCCCTGACTTTCCTGCACCGCTGCCTGGGCTCCGGAGACCAGCGGCTCCAGGCGAGGCGCCTCCCAGTCCTCACAATGAAGGCAGAGTCTCCCCCTGACCTCTGGTAAGTTCACAGGATTCCAAGAACTCTTTGTCCTCTCAGAGTCAGAGGTTTGGGGTGGGGAGGGAGTCGTCGGGAGGGGTGTGGGGAGCATGAGGGAGGCTGGGTGTGGGCCCTGTGCACCCCTTGGAGCCTCAGTGGAGGGAGCAGAATGGGTCAGAGCCCTGTGGTCTGAGGCAGTCCCAGCTCTCCAGGACCTGGCTCCCCGTTGGCTCCCCAGGGCTTCTCCTGTGGTGGGTTTTCCCTCCAGCCAGCCTTCATCTCTGACCTCTGATTTCCAGGCCTGAGATCCAACGCTGGTGTCGAGGCTCAGAGTCTTCTAGAGTCTCCCACAAATGTCGGGGGGGAGGGGAACCATCAGAAGTTTCTGGCCTGAGCATTGGGGTCATAGGCTTCCCTAGTCATAGCAAGGATGGGGTGAAGACCACAAAGAGAAGCTGAGGTGACTGACGTGAGCTCTGGGGGAGGGGAGAGGACAAGCAAGGTGGGTTTTTGAGGAAGGAAATCTGCCAGGAACAGTATGTCCTGGACTCCAAGCACTGTCGTGCCTGGTCCCTCTCCAGTCCTATGCTGTTTGTCTGGAGGGGGAGAACCTGGATTCCTTTCTCTGTCATCAGTGGTTTAGGAAGAGTGGAGGGCGGGGCTGGAGATGACAGAGGATGGAGAGATGGCAGGTCAGGGTCAGTGGAGCTTGGGGGAGGTGGCCATTCCTCAGGCTCTGCCACCTGCTCAGCTCCAAGTCTGCAGCTGTGGCCTCCTGTTCCATGGGGCTCCGGGTCCGGGGCTAACGCTGTGGGTCTTCCCTGTGCATTCACCCCACAAATGTTCATTCGTGCCTTATGCAGTGCCGAAGACTGCTAGGAGGAGAGGGGGATCTTCACCCTGGAGTGTGCATGTCGTATGTGCCCGAGTGTGGCAGCACTGTGCAAGGCAGGACACCCCAGACAAGTGCTGCCCAGTCAGAAGCAGAGCACCAGTCACTTAGGCCACTTACATTCCCTAGTAGCCATGCCAAAGAAGAAGCAAGTGAAACGAATGTTAATAATAGATTTTATTTAACCCAAATATCCAAAATACTTCAACACATATAAATGTTACAAAAATCATGACAACATATTTTATATTCTTTTCTGTGCATTCCCCTTTGAAACTCCATTCATAATTTACATTGATAGCACTTTAACTTGAACAGCCTCTTGTCACAGCTCCATAGCCACATGTGGCTAGTGGCAGCCACAAAGGACAGGAGTGTCCGAGAGCCCACCCACCCCCACCCCCTGTGCTTCCCCCACAAAGCTCACCATGCAAAGGCCCAGCAGCACCCTTATCACCCAAAAAGCACATTATAAAGGCAGACTCTTGGCCTCAGACCTACTGAGTCAGGAGCTATAAGACTTGAACAAAACCCCCGATGATCATATGCATAGTATGGTCTGGGGGAGGGGGGCACAAAGGGCCCTGTTTAGAGAGCACTTTCCTTAGGACGTTCTCATATTTTCTGTGGTCTCCCAACAACCCCTTTCCCAGCAGAATCATCTGAATATTAATGTCCCCATTCAACCATGGGGAAAGGGAGAGTCAGAGTTTAAATTCATAAAACTCAGATGGAGAATTGAGATGATACGCAGAGCTCTTGGGGAAACTTTCTGCCCTCGGAAAGCTCTCCAAAGCCCTTCCTCTAGTGTCCCACTTCCTGTTCTGTAGGTCAGTGTTGTCCAGCAGTGAGGTGAGTGACTCTGGCAAAGAAGCACAAGCAGTTTATCACGAGCCAGGGCTGTGGAATGGGAGACCAGGGCTCTCCAGGGAGACCAGAAAGCTACCGGGTTTGCTATCCTTGCACAGTAAAGACTATGGGAGGCAAATGAGGTGCCAGCCCTGTGTTCACATCTTCCTCCCCACCTCCTGCCGACAGTTGGCAGAGCTGGCATGGACACTGAAGTCCTTGAGTTCTAGAGTCAGAAGAATTGTCCCCCACCCCCTGGCATCACCTCCCACAAATGTCTAGGCCTTTCTCCTGTTACCCCTGCTCATATCTAACCCATTCACAGTTTTTAGTTTTAAGTTACTTAAACTGCTGAGTTAAGCTCCTCCAGTAAAACTTCACCAACAGGATGATGGGATTGTTTTATAGATTAGCCTTGATACCTGCAGCTGTTTCAAATGGAGCCAAGCTGGACTCCTCACCCCTCCTCCTCCTGGCCATACACAGCATCGCCTTTAGGAGCTGAGGAAATGGGTCACGTGGTCAGAGACACTGGGACTGAGCCCTGGGTATGGCAGGGCAGAGAGCTCACAATTACTGCGCTTCAGCTTGTCCTCTACAAAGACGTGGGGGGAGGATCTTCCCTCCCCTGCCTTCGAGGCTGAGAGGAGAAGAGGTGTGTGAGGGAACTGAGCAAACTGGAAAGCTCTGTAAAAATGCTGGTTCTCAAGATCACTCTGGAATCCAGGAGTCTGAGTCCTGGAGGGACGGAGGGAAAGTGGAAGGCTGGGCTGTGAGGCGTCTGGGGCCAGGCCCTCTCCTCAGTCAACTTGGAGCTGAAGTAAAACTGGGAAAAACAAACCACAAGGAAGAGAGTACGGCTGCTGGGTGGGGTGGGCAAAAGGGAAGGTACAGAATCGCCCTCTTGGCACCTTCCTGCCACCTGGGTTTGGCCTGTTATAAGACACAGTGCCTGTTTCCATGGAGGACTCAGACTTTCCCCAGACAGCAAAAATTTCACCAAGGAGCGGTTCTGACACATCAAACTCGATGCTTCATTAGATCGAAAGAACATGTCTCCACCTCCAAAGGGGAAAAACAAAGACTGGCCTGCAGCTGCCTCTACGGCTCTTTCTCTGTCCCAACTGTATTTCTAAGAAAGATAAACTCCTAAATTCTGGGCTTTACTTAAACACATCAGGGAGGGTTTCTTGCGCCACAGCTTTGGCCATCAATAGAAAAAAACAAAGGCCAAGTACTGCAGAGCCAGTGGGTGCTGCTGTGTCCCAGTAGTTAGTGAGACAGGAGAAACTCAAGGACCTTCCGAAGAGGTGCCCAAGCTGGGATCTGCATACAGGTAACTGAGAACCCTTAGCCAACCCAGTCTTCAGGCTCCCTCCAGGCAGGGGAGGTCGATGCGCCTGAGGACTTTGCTGACCTCTCACAAAAGTGAGACCTAAGGGAAGCGAAGTAATAGACTGTCTGGGCTGGGCACTCCACACTGCTGCTTTCCAGGGCCATTCGTGGGGCCAGCGTTTGATGGCTGCTCAGTGAATGCACAAGGAATGATCTAGTACCTTAGATTTATGATGAGAGATGCAGAGAATTAACTCTGAAATCAGAACAAGACCAAATTCCCAGACTCTTTCCCCAGCTCCCAATTCCAACAGGCCATGAAGTAAGATGGCAGCATGGATGGCTTCAGAGGACTTGGTTTTGTTTTGCCTGATCATAGACTCTGCACGGATCTATCACCAGCCAAGCTCAGGGATCTCAAAATGATGATGCCAGAGGTTCTGGAAAGGATAGAGCCAAGCTGCCTGTAAAGGGATGCTGCTGACCGCCTGTACAATCTCGGCAGATCCTTTGACCTGTCTGTGCCTCGCTTTCCTTATGTGTAAAATGGGAAGAATAACAGCACCTGCCTGGAAGGAGTCCTGAGGATCAGTTGAGTAACACAGATGGAGGGCTTAGGCTGGTGGCGTCATCGTGTGTTAGGCACTACTACTTTCCTGCTTCCTTAATGTCCTTTTCTTCTCCTGTTTCACAACCTCTCACTGAGTAGAGTCTTCTCTTCAAAGTTAAATGCCTGAGAACAGGGCTGTCTCTTTCCCATGTTTCTTAAACTCCTGTGTCAAGGACACGGGGTGGGTTTAGGATGAGCAGCAACTGCCTTTTGATCAACATCTTGGCGAGGAGAGATTCCTGCTAGGTTCTGGGAAGAAAAGGAGACAAATGACAAAGTGGTGGGTCCAGAAAGGGGCCTGAGACAAATGGCTGGGAGGGCTGGGTGGGCAGATGGAGGGGAGCAAAGGCCCCGGTCTTTCTACTGGAGAGCTCCTGGTGTTCCCCGAACAAGACAGCCGCTCCCAGGGCCTGGGCTGAGGCCCGGTCTCCCTGGTTCTCTCTGCTGGAATGAGTAATATGGACCGGGGCAGAGGGTCTGTATCAATCTAGCCCTGCAGAAAAATGAATGAAAATTGAATTCCCCAGGGAGAATCGGGGAGCTGTTATCCAGACAGAGATAAATCGGTGGATGCCACAAAGCCAGGACAGCAGGTTTCCACCAGCAGAATAATTAAGGAAACAGTTTCAAAATTCAAATGACAAAAGAGGGTTTGAGAGGGATGAGGACAAGGAGGAGATGAGGAGAGATGGGGCGACAATGGAGCATGGGAGGTGAGATTCTTCCCTCCGAGGAAAAAGCAGCTGGGGTTCAGGAGTCTTAGCATTGAAGGGTGAAGTTACCCACTCTGTGAAGCTCTTAAAATGTAAGGTTAGAAGACACTCAAGTCTGCTGGGCAGAAGGAGCACCAGATGGGGAGTCAAAAGGGTGGATTCAATTTTCAGTAGGCTCTGCAACTTATTAGCTGTGTGACCTTAGGCAAACCACTTAACCTCTCTGTTTCCTGGTAATCATACTCAAGTGCAGGCATAATTATGAACATCAAATGAGATAAAATAAGTGGAGGAACTTTGTAAAATGTAAAGTGCTAGACAAATGTAAGCTATAATCATTTTCCTAAATTAAGTTTCTCCCTGAGAATTGGATCCATAGATATGTTGGGTTTGATTCCCAGAAATGTAATACATCAGTGTCTAGAAAGTACTAGATTCTTCGTACTGGCCATACATTGGTTTTTGTAGCAGAACTTAGACCTGAAAGAGGCCACATGACCCCTTGTCGATTCTTGAATATCTGCCCTCTAGTGGGGTCCTAGCCCAAAGAGGGAGGTCTGAAGTCGGTGGGGCCTGAAGGCCATTGTCCACTGTCCTGAGCCAGGGGTCACCTGCTAGCCCTGGTGGACTTCAATGAGCAAAGTTCTTGAGTCAGCTCAGATTTAAATCCGTACCGAGAGTCCTACTGCAGGGCCATCCCACAGCAGAGATGCTGCGATCTCTTCAAAATTCAGCTGTTCTCCAGTTCTTGGGGTGAGGGTGGGGCTCTAGTTTAGTCCCTGCTGACCTGTTTTTTCATCTACAAGTAGGTGGATTGCTATGAGGAGTAGATGGAGTAGGTGGAATTATGCAGGTAGATCACTTGCCTTAACATTTGGTACAGTTATACTACTGTTATGAACTTTTAAATAAATATTGGTTATTATCATCATACACTATGATGTTATTACTATTACTATCAATAGCATTGGTAAGCACTAAAAAATATGTTTAAGGAAAGCTTTTTACTAGGATTTGCCTATTGGCATGTGAAGACAATGCACTCTGGGAGGGAAGTGACTGGGGCAGATGTTATTGGAAGACACTGGGAAAGGACCCAGCTCCTCCAGGAGGCTGAGGTGCACTGTGCGCTCGCTTGCTTGCTCCTGAGGAGAGGCAAGGCACTTAGGAGTGGCCCCCCACAGGCTCAGGAGCTGAAAGCCAAGCAGACACGGTGGGCTCCTCTGTCAAGGGCAGAGGTGAGGCGGGCAACTCCTGCATCAGCCCTGAGCAGCCTTTACTGATATGCCATGCAAATGAGGACTACAGCAGGATCCCTGTGGTTCTCAACAGGGAAGCAGGAGGTGCAGAGAGTATTGTAGAAGATCATTTTAAATTATAAAATTAATTACCATAGATGCTCTACATTTCAGTGCATCTTATCTTTTACTGATATTACATTAAAATATATCCATTTCACAGAAATATGAAAACAAGGAAATAATGCTTCATAATACATCTTCCTAATATACTTTTAAATATATATTGTTAAACTTGGGATGGTGGTGTAAGTCTGTAATCCTAGCACTTTGGGAAACTGAAGCAGGAAGATCCCAAGTTCAAGTCCAGGTGGGGCAATTAGCAACTTAGTGAGAACCCGTTTTAAAGAAAGAAAAAAAAAAAAAGTCGGCATGGTAAATACTTGTAATCCCACCACTCTGGAAGCCTGAGGCAGGAGAATTCAAAATTTAAACCCAACTTGTGCAATTTGGCAAGACCTTGACTCAAAATGAAAAATATAAAAAGGGCTGGGGATGTAGTTCAATGTGAAAGCCTTAGGTTCAACGCCCAGTATAATCAATCAATCAATCAGTCAAAGGAATGTAGCTCAACACTCCCTTAGTTAATCCCCCAGTAGTGTTGACACACATATATTTTTACTTTTGAATAGTACTTTGATATCATTCCTTCTGTTTTTGCCCAATATTTTAAAAGTTTTATTAGTTTTTTTTGAAAAAAGAATAGAAATACCCAGCGTGCAGATAACCACCTTTACATTTTCTACTTATGCTTCTTTTAGATTTATATTGCTCCATATTTTTTCTCTCCCAATGTCTTAAACAATTTCTTACATTATTAAACATTTTTATATTATGTTATTTTTAATGACTGTGACATTTTATTTCCCCCTAATTTTTAAAATTAATTGTCTCTATAGTTGGACATTTATTTATTTATGATACTGGGGACTGAACTATGTGTTAATTACCACCATTGAGCTACATCAACTGCTAGATTATTCTCTTTTTAACATATTATGAACATTCTTACAGCTACATGTTTATAGTCTTATTTTCTTTGGACACATTTCTATGCATTGGGTCAAATCCATCACACTTTTAGGACAAAGTGCAATTATAAACATTTCTTCTTTTTGTATTCCTACCAGAAAAATTTTTTCTAGATTTCTCCATATCATAACCATCAATGGGTATTATCACTGCTTTCCTATTTAATATATTCTTATATCATACATTTATGACCGTACATTATTGTGTCCTGGTCTTTTTTAAAAAATTAGTATTTCATAAGCATGACTATGCTGTTAGATTTTATAATTGGTTTCAAGGAACATATGAGAAACTCTAAGCAAATTTGACTTGCTCCTCTAAAGCAGTTTTTTGTTAATATTTGTTATTTTTCTCCAAATGTAAAGAGTGAAACCAACATCTTTACACATGGAACTTAAAAGAAACTTAAATGTAAACAAATTATTTTTGTGGAATATACACACAAAAGTGAAATTACATGAAAACAATTACAAGTTCAGTACATATTGCCAAATTGCTTTCCAAACGAATGTTAGGAATTTATAAGCCCCATAGAAATATTTCTGAGAGTACCAGATTCCGGGCACTTTTACCAGCCCGGACTCCACGACTGTCCCTCAGCTGGTCATTTAACAAACAAACAGAGGTATGTACTACGTTGTTTGCATGCCTTGGGTTGCTAATGACGCTGACATCTCCGGGGTGTTTGTTCACTGGTTACATTTCTGTAGGAAACATTGGTAAACATTGAAAACATCACCAGGTTCTTTGCTGTTTATCTCACAAAAATTCTGTTCGGAGCACTGGAGCCAGCGCACTGATAAAAGGAGAGAGATACGATGCTAGCCCAGACCCAGGGCACCTGTAATTCACAGTGGCCTCTGCAAAGGCGTCTAAGCAGCGCAAATCCTCCCACGCCATCCTCCACGCCCCCAAGCTCCTCCCTCGCCAGCCTCGGCAGGTGAGCCGGTGTCCCCGGCCTGTGCCTAACGCCACAGAAAAGTGCAAGGGATACGAAGGAAGGCGGGGAGGGCCCGACCGGAGCCCCCTAGGCCAGGGCGAGCACCCATCTTCTCCAGGAAGAAACTGGGGACCGTGGTGTTGCGGGGTGGGGGATGCCGAACTCTCGAGAGCGGCCCGGCCAGGGCTGGCGGGGCGACTCCCGGGGTCTGCGGTCCGGAGGCGTCGAGTCTCTGGTGACGCGTAGGAGGACTTCCGCGGAGACCTCATTTAAGAGTTGGGCTGGGTGTATTTTCGCTAGAAATGTGCGTAGTGGAGAATATATTCTCACCGCGTTGCGTGTGTGCACACACAACGGCACCGCAGCCCCTCGTCGGCTACCGCGGTGTCCGCGTGGAGCGGCCGCGCCGCACGCACGTGGTCGCCAGTGGTTCGAAGCGCCCGCGGTGACAGCCCGCGGCAGAGCAGTCTCCCGGGAGCGAGGGGGGACCGAGTTGGGCGCGCAGGGCGAGGGCGTTGCCGGTACCCGCCGCGAGCGAGGACAGCAGGGCTCGGGCCGCAGGCCGCGGAGTCCCGGACACGCACCGACCCTGCGCCCGCCACCCTCGCGCGCCACCCGGGCCGCGGGATCCAGTCCTTAGCCTCCACCAGCCGCGGGGGAGAAGCAGCGGCGGCCGCGAAGTGCGGGCCGGGAAGGAACCGGCGGGAGAGGCGCGGGAGGAGGTCGGCGGGAGCCGCCTGATGCGGAGCGAGCGGGGCCCGGGGGAGGCGCTCGGGCCCGAGCGCGCACGGGAGGACGAGGTCCCGCGGCCAGGCCTCAGCGCGTCTGCCCCGCCGCTTCCCAGCCTCGGGAGCAGGCGGAGGGGCGGGGAGGACACGAGCCCTGGGCTGGGAACTCCCCGAGCAGCAGACACCCGCTAGGACGGGCGCCACCCTCCGGACCACCTGCTGCCGCGGCCCAGCCCGCCGCAGTGTTTACACCCGGGCGCGAGCCCGCAGGCCGGCGCCGGGGGACGCGAGGCCCCGCCCGCTCGCTGCGGCCGCCCTTCTGCGCCCGCGGGCTCTAGGGTGCCGGGACCCAGGGCTGGCCCGGTCGGCGGCCCGCCGCCGGTGGCAAGGCCGGCTGAGGCAGGGCCTCCCTGCGGAAAGCGACGTCACGGCCGCTCCCGCAGTGTGAATGAATCAAATGCCTGAGTGACCGCGGCCTCCAAGGCTGCCGGCGCGCTAAGGGTGGAGGGGGAGGGGAGAGCGGCGGGCGGGGGCGGGAGGAGGGGAAAAAAGCGGAGCTGCAGCAACAGCGTCTCGGCGACCCGGGATGTGCACCAGCCCTGGAGAGCGAGATCAAAGGGATTTGAAGCCGACTGAAGGCTGGCGGGGGAGGGGGCTGGCCAGCCTGTGGAGTCCTCCCGAAGAGACGGAGGGCCCGGCTTCCACTGTGACTTAGGCGGCCTGCTTGGCTTTTTTATTATTATTTTCAAATTTCTGAATCCAGCTAGAGGGAGAGTGCGAGAGATCTTCGTAGACTGCGACTCACTGGCTCTCGCTCCAAGATGATGCAGAGCGCGGCTGTCCCCGCGGAGGGGGCTGTCAAGGGGCTACCGGAGATGCTCGGTGTGCCAATGCAACGTAAGACAACCCCTTTCTCGCCGATGTCATTCGGTAGCTGGACAGCTCACAGCCTCAGCCGGTGCAGGGCGGGCCGGACGCTGCTCGTGGTCCTGGCCAGGAGGAGCCGGTGGCCGGGGCGCAGAGGCGGTCACGGGGCAGGAGCACCGACCAGAGCGCATGTGAAGGGCCTGGCTGATGGTGTTGGGGGTGAATGTGAAAGCCTGAGATGTGCTCGAGGCGGGCCAGGGGCACAGAACCCGCGTCTCTAGCCCATGGGCTTTGTAGAACGCTGGGTAGAGTGGTGTTTGGGAACAAGGGGGTACGATGGGCTTCCCCGGGGGCGAGGAGTCAGGCCCGGGGGCGTGGGCGTCCCCCCAATCAGTTTCCTCTGGGGGGGATCAAAGCTTGCTGGACTGATAGTGCAACTTCACCTCAGCTGGCGGGAAGTTGGAGAGCACATCCCACTCGCCCCCCGCCCCCCCCCCCGGGTCAGGCCGCACAGAATCCCTGGCCGCAAACTCGATCACCGCCGCCGCGCGGCCGGGCCAGCGAGTCCTGTGCGTCCCCCGCCGCTGCTGTCCGCGGCGCTGACCGGCTGCGCCGCTCGGGACGCTGTTCCTGTGAGGGAATCCGCTCACTACGTTCAGCTACCACAGGAATGTAGAGGAGGAATAAACGCGGGAGGAAGTTGGGAACTCGGAGTTGGTAGCGAGAGCGTATGATGGGGTGACTCGGGTTCAGAAAGGAGAGACGGAGGGGTGTGCAGTCCCCGTCACTTTCTCCTGGCGCCGGAGATCAGTACGGCGATGCGAGCTTGCGGCGTGTTTGCCCGATGGTCCGTGTGGGGGCGGGGGGGGGGCGGCGCACACATGGATTTTCCCGGAGGGAATCTGTGTCACTCTGGAATTGAGAGTCGGGTGAGACAGTCTGTGCGGAGAGCGAGAGAAGTCCAGAGCGCCCGCGGGCGAGCTCTGCCTTAAGTCTTGCTCTACCGGCTGGACGCCCGGGGCGCAGGGGAGTGAGGAAGGGTTTCCGCTGTCTTTTTTTTTTTTGCCAAGGGGCTGTACTTCTGCCAGACACTTCTTCAATGGTGCAGTAGTTAAGTCCTAGGCGCTTAAATAAGAGCCAGCTCCGGAGAGAATGATGACTGTTATGAACTAGGGCGTCGGAGCGCGCCCTCCGGCGCCCTCCTGCGCCGCGGCTTTCCATCGCAGGAGTTCTGCGTCAGGGTTACCTCCTCGGGCAGGCTGGCCAGCGAGTGCCCTAGACTTCCCTGGGAAGTTTTGGGAGGAGACCAAAGTGGATAGCTTGCTTCAAGCCTATTTAGTTGTTTGTTGAATATATCCTACAGTTATTCTTTGTGTTAGCAGTTGGCACTTTGAAGTTTGTGCTGGGCCTTGGGTAATTTACTAAGATGTTCTGAGAAGGCGGTGTGTGTGTGTGTGTGTGTGTGTGTGTGTGTGTGTGTGTGTGTGTGTGTGTGTGTGTGATTGCTCTTGCCACCCCTCACAGTTATTTACCAACAAAACGTTGCCCCCTACAAAAAACAGAAATACAAACCTGCTGAAGGTGCGCAGGACCTTAAACTGATTGTAGCTGTCTGAAAGCGCGCGAGGGCAGTACCCCAGAGGACAAAGGGTGTGTGTGTGTGTGTGTGTGTGTGTGTGTGTGTGTGTGTCCTTCCTTGGTTTTCAGCAAGCCTGCGGTTCATAGGTGGCCTGTCATTTGGGATAGCAATGAAATAGTGCCCTGGCCTTTGTTCTGATGGCCTTTTTGGGGGGCTCTGCAGCCCTCAGATTATCTTGATTTTTGTTTCTCTTGATCAGAGACAACTTGGTGAGGAATTCACTTTCCTAAAATGCCCAGAACTCGCCTTCAGAGTTTTAAGGCTCTGTCTGGGTCCAAACTGTGGAAAATTTAATGAAGTAAAGAAAGGACCCTTCACTTCAGTGGCCCATCGAGGCAATGCCATACTGGAGTGGTCAGGCCTCCCACTTGTCTTGCTCACATCCTGTGACCTCAGGTGGAGATGCAGGCCAGAACTGAAGGACCTAATTCCTGAGGACTTCGGAAATCTTCTGTGTGCAGATTATTCCTTCCTTGGGAGCGGATCTGGCTGCTGATGGGGCTGTTGGTGCTGGGACTGGGGGACAAGTGGGTGTGGCTCCTCAGATCATGCACACAACCATTCTCTTCCCTGAGACTCAGGGCCCAGTGCCTGAGAACTCCGTGTGTTTGGGGGAGTGTAGATCACCGCCCCACTGGGCCTCAGATAAGGCCAGAGCTATGGCCTCTCAGCTCTGGAGGAGGAAGGTGACAAAGGCTTACCCCTTGGGTCCCCTTCTACAGACAGGTGCAGGTTTGACTCCCACCATCCACCAACACACATGCATTATTTGTTGTTGTTGTTGAACCTTTGAGTCACCACAAAGCATAAATGGAGCCCTTGAGACCACAGGTCTCTGGATTCACCAGCCTAGGTGTGCCTGGTGATGGGCATTTTAGGAGTTTAAATCCACTTTGTTTCAGGGGCAGTGGAAATATTATTTTGCTTATTTGAGGATGAGTGAGATGCATTCCTTTCAGGGAAAAGTTACCAAGAAATGTAATAATTTTTCTCCTTTTGGCACTTTCAGCCCATGTCCTTGTCCTCTTCCTGGCCACTCCCCCCCACTCCCCTGTCCCCTGTCGCTTCTAATCCGATTTTTAGCGCTCCCTTCCCCTGCCCTTCACCTGGTAGAAGTCTCACTGCCGGGCCTCCTGGTTCCTGCCTCTCACCGCTCCACAAATTCGAGCGAGGCCAGCAGCGGACAGGGACCACCGCTCCGAGCAGAGAGCTCAGAGAATCGGGGCGGGTCAGAGGGGGCTGGGAGCGATCACAGGAACAACTCAGGTACAGAACTAGAGCCCCCCTACTCCTAGATCTCGGTTCGGTCACCTGCACCCCCAGCCTTGGGCCATTGTCCCCACGTCATCACTCCTGGCTCGGTGACAAGCATGCGTGCGTGCTTTAAGGACACCTGCGGGGTAACCTGTGAACACGAAGGATCCCTTGAAAACAGTTTGGCGGTTGTGTCTATCTGTCTCTGTCTGCCTGTCTGTCCCCCCACCCTTTTGGTGAGGCCATTGTGGTTGAGAGGTTCGGATTTTTATCATATTCTGGCAGATCCTAGCTTCCTGGCCCAGGATTTAAAAAAATAAAAATAAAAATTTTTGGTACCAGGGATCGAACTCAGGACTTTGCGCTTGCGAGTCAGGCGCAGATTGGCCCAGCATTTTGTGTCGCAGGTCTCCCACCCACCCACCGCCCCTGTCCCTGTCGGTGTCCCGATGGGCTGTAGAGAAGCCGAGGTCCGAGTCCTCACAGCGTCGGCCGAGCAGCGTCGGTAATGGTTAAGCAGCTCCGGAGAAGTGCGGCAAAACTTCTCCAACTCAGCGGTGCTCTCTCGCGCCTGGGTTCTGCCGACCCCTCTGTCGGCTAGGAAGACCAGGAAAGCGCGAGATACGTGAAGGAAAGTGAGGCGTTCTAAGTGTCCTTCGCTCTCTCTCCGACCCACCTCTGCGCAGTCTTTCGGGTCCTCCGATTGCCCGGGAAGAATGGGGCGCCGGCGCCGGAGGGACTCCAGTCGTCCCCGCCGGCTGCGTGAATGGAAAGCAGGCCGGGGCATCGCCCGCCCGCTCTCCGGTCTCCTAAAGGGGCCGCTTCCGGCAAGCTCCTTCGAACCCCAAACTGGGGAAAAGCTACTTTGCTTTTGGGAGGGTCGGATGAAGGACTTCTCTGGGGCTCCCCGCTACACTCTCCTCCCTTTTGGGGGGCTTCTTGGGTTGTGCAGGACGGGGAGGAGCGGTACATTTCCCGGTGCAGGTCGCAAGGGGAGCCGTGGTTCCCCCGTTTGTTTTCCTGCGGGGTTGGGGTTTTTAGCCTCGCTCCCCCGGGCCAATACTTTTCTCAAGCTGGGGCAGAACACTTTTCTTTCCATGCTTGTTTTGTCTTCTAGTGCAAGGAAAGCCTCACGAAAACATATATAGGTATACGTGAGAAGCGATATTCCGTCAGATTTCCAGACAGAATTCCACACAGCAGCCCGGTGCCACCGGCCTCCCTCCCTGCCTTACCAAAATAATCAGGCGCGGCTGTCATCTCCACCTGTCCCCCATGCCAGCCTGGTGAGCTGGGGTGCGGATTTCCTAACCTCGGGGAATCTCGCGCCTCAGCTGCCAACTGAGCAAAAGGGAATTTGGAGGAACTAGAGCGATGATGACACGGTCTAGCTTGGTACAAGCAGTGGCCAAGAGCGCCTGCGGGGCTAGAGGGCCCTGATCGCTTCCTTTCCGTGACCTCGATAGGAGAGCAGAGCGAAGACGGGGAAGTTTGGGGAGCCACAAGCCAGCGCCTCGGAGTGCAGAGTTAACGATTAAACCACGACAATGAAGAGCTAGTGGGCGAAGGGCAAAGGTTCGCCTTGAGAAGAAGGGGCACCGGTGTCCCGGGAAGTCTCGAAGTCGGGACGGAGAAGAGGGCCCAGGTCCTAACATGGGCTTGTTTTCTCTTTTGCTGGCGGTCACGGTCCCAGGAAAACGAGTCAGGAGGGTCTGCGTGGCGCTGGCCGGAATGGCGTCCTCCCGTCCGGGCGCGACCCCCCTGACCTCGTCGCGACCCGGGCAGATGTCTCAGCCCTTGGGCCTGCTCCGGCCTGGGTGGCCGGGAGCGGCTGGGAGTTGGCTCCCGGCGCCATCGCTGCGCACCTGTGGGCGGCGCACGGAGCGGAGCGCAGAGGAGGAGCGGAGGAGGCGGAGGCGGCAGGGCGCGGGAGAGCGGCTGAGCGCGCGTGTCCCGCAGCCCGGCCAGAGGGCGCAGCCGGGGAGCCAGCCTTGAGGGCTGCTGTGCTGCCGTGCGCGCTCGGCGTGCCTGCGCCTGGGCCGGGCCTTGCCCTCTGCCGGTTCTGTTCCTGTGCCCGACCCTTCCTAGGTTCATTCCACCGGACTGGGCCTGGCGAAGCGAGGACCGTCTTCTGCCCTGGAGCGGAGCGGCGACAGGGACTTTTCTTTGAGCAGAAGAGTGGCGGGCGGAAGTGCGGACAGCGCGCCCAGCAGAGTAGATCGTGTTAAACCCTCTCTCTCCCCCCAGTGCCCCGTTCTCCCGAGCATTTGAAAGGACAAAACTAAAACCTCAGCGCCGGCGGCACCAGCCTTTTTAAACCGCTGCGGGGCGCGTTTCCTGGGCTTCGTCTTCCTGGGGGCCTGGGCCGCCGACTCCGCGCCCCAGCGAGGCGGATTTGACCCGCGCCGTAAACGTGACGGGCTCTAGAAAGACAGTTTCCACCTGAGCAGTCGGTGACTGCTGAAATGAAATTCCACCAGAGAAGGGAACAGTGACCCTGAGCGGCCGCCTCGGGGTTGGACGCACCGCGCTGGGGAAGCAGGGCTGGCGAGACCGGCGTGGGCTTCTCTGGCGCCGCTCACAACGGGTATTGGGACTTGTATGGGACTCATTTAAAAGTGATACACCACAAATAAACATATCTCATGAATTAAAAAAACTATATCACACATGAATTTAAATTTTCGATAACAGGGCGAATGTGACTTTCAAAGTGCTCTCTGAAAGGTGAAACTAGTGAAGAAAAAGCATTATTGGAAAAGCTGGGGCAGGATAAAGCTGGGAGCATCAGGAAATTAGAAGAGGACGGAAGCTAGGTGCGTCTCCGTCCCGACAGGCTCAACACAAAGAGGGGTTAAGGCAGGAATGTGGGCTGAATGCGAGGGGATTAGGGCCGCCGAGCCCGCAAGACTGCAAATACCGGGGTCGATTTTAAAAATCGAGTCCTCAGGCAGGTGAAGCAGGGCTCGGATGAGGCAGGAAATCGGCAAAGCAGTTTCTTCCTATTGAGTAGAGAAAAACACGGGGCCCAGGGGCTTCTTGTGTTTCCAACAGCGACCTAATGACCCCAGACCAGGTGTCGACAGCCTCAAGTCCTAAATATTTGCACTATCCTAACTTTCCATTTGCTTGGGATTTTTGTGCCCTTTCACTCTGCGTTACAGTCAATTAGTGATTACATAGCACCCGCCTTAGCAGAGAGAGAGAGAGAGAGAGAGAGAGAGAGAGAGAGAGAGGCACGGAGACGGAGGGAGGAGGAGGGAGAAGGAGAGAAGGACCGACAGAGACAGAGAGAGAGAGAGAGGACAGAGAGGATATTCCAATTGCAACGCTGCTGAGGAGACTGTAGGGCACGGGGCAGGTGCAGGAGGTCGCATTGGCCTTGTGCAGGGAGAGAAAATGAGTTAACAGGGATTAACAAAACCTGTTCTTTCTCTGTATTGGGGTGTTAAGAGATCTCTGTGGAGCCTCCTGCGTTAGGCGGGAATGGTGGCTATTTGGTGGACTCCCCGGGCTGGGATGCTGGTGTCCTCCAATTGCTGACTCGTGAGTGGGGGAGGGTAGAAGGACTTGGATGGAGGGACCTTGTGCCATTTACTTCAATTAGGGAAAATTTTCAGGAGTGGAGCTGAGAAGCTTTGGACTGTGTAGAGACTTGGAACAAATTTAGCTGATGAAGAGAGACAGGGAGTAAAGTTAGACTCTTTCGGAAACCGGGGCTTGGAGAGAAGTTGAAGCAACGGCGTGCTGTGGAGGCTCTGGTGCGTCGCGGCAAACACTGCTGGGTGTGGAGATAGCCGGCTGGGCGGGCGGTTTACTTCTGTAATGATCTTCTGTGTTTTCCCTCTTCCTGGAAGCAGTGTTAATAATGTGCATAATACAAATATGAGCAAACAGGGTCTACTGCTTTCAGAGAAAACCCAACAAGACTTGGTACCTTGAAATTCACTCCCTCCCTCCCTTCTTTTCTTCTTCCTGCTCTACAGCCCCTCTCTCCCTTCCTGCCTTTGTGAAATATTTTTCAGGTAGAAACAGGGGTTGGTAGGAGTTCACAGCAGAGGAGGTTTCCTGGAGGACAGGTGTTGAACAGCAGGTGCAGGGTGAAGAGACCCGTTTCTGGCCTCTGTCTGTCTAGGAGTCTCGGGAGGGAAGCACAGACCAAGCTGCTCTCTGCGCTTCTATTGTTATTTGTGGTAGGAAGAAATCATAAATACTGCAGTGAGATTTTACGCGCGTTCTCTCTCTCTCTCTCTCTCTCTCTCTCAAACTCTTCAGTTTTATAGGATCCCTAATGAACATGGAGCACAGATGAGCCTTTCTGAGGCACTATTGCTGGGGGGAGGTGGACAGGTTGGGTTTCACTGGCAAAACTGGAATCGAGTCTCCCTTGGAAAATGTACTTTTGGTTACATGAGATAGTGGCAGGCAGGATAATCTCCTGGGAGGTGAATTGACGCCTGGTACTTTGGGGTAGGGTTCCCCACCTCCTTCACTCTGCCTGTCTGGGTCTAGCCACAGATGTTTTATTGTGGTACCTCACCCCTCCCATGACTTTAAAGTGTAATTTGCTTTAATTATAATGTTAACGGGTTAAGGGTGTGGTTCTTGGAATAGTTGAATTGAGATAAAACTTGCAGCCAAATTAAATGAAAGTTTCTTATGAGAGAGAGGTTGCCAAACATATGGAATATTACTACTGAATGAGACATCAGGAAATTCATCGTGGAGATCTAGCAGTGATTAAATGTGAAAATGAAGTGGAAATAGAGTTGTGTCTACAGCATTTCCACACTCATGGATTTATTTAATATAATTTTCTGTTTTATTTGCCATTACTGAGAATACCCAATATCATACTGACGGATGCTAATTCTATGACATACATCATCGGGAAGATAACCCTCTTCCTTCAAATACATATTGATATTGTATATTTCATTTGCTAACAGATTTTATTTCTATTAAAATATTATCCAAATTACAGTCTTGAAATGCTAACTTCAAAATGATCTCCAGAACACTTTGGAATCACTTGCTTTATTAAAGAGCTTAGTATATTTGAACTATCTACAAAAAAAAAAGAATAAAAGAGATTTTCAAAGTAGAAATAAATATGGCATGTTGTGGAAAGGATTCCAGAAAGGAAATGAGGGAAAGGACAAATGAAGGTGTGATCACTTCTGATACAAGAAAGATTTTCTTCTCTTTGCTAGTCATTTTTCAAGACAACCCAGAAAAAAAATGACACTATATAACAAGATGGTTGTAGGCTGATACATTTTAAAACACTTAAATGGATATAATTATGATAGACAATATGATTTTCCTCAAGTGTCATACCAGTTTTTAAAATCAAGATTTTTCCACTATTTTGTGGCTGACCCACCTCTCTCAATTTGGTGCTTTTGTCCCAGTATTGAAATATTGCAATGTTCAGGGCACCTTTTCCTCTTGGGTTTTAAAGTATGAATCGGGGAGTTTTGTGCTCCTGCTGTGTTTAAGAGAATAGTCTTACAATATGGCAACTGCTTAAAGGGGATTTTATAGGACATTTTAGAAAATTATGTTATGGTCTTTTTAAGTACATTGGTTTCAAATAAATCAGAATATTAAAAAGGAAACTATATAGATTGTTGAATAAAAATGAATGTCTTTGGTAACAAAGGGGCAGGGAGGGAGTGGGCAAATCACACAAATGTGCAGTCACATTTGTCAGGTGAAGCTGTCTCGTGTCTAGGCTTCCCCTGTGTCCAGGGTGCATAGTCACAGTTACCAGTTGATGTAAGATGGGAGTTGTGATCAGAAAATGGAATTTGACTGTCATAATTTGATGATGATAGTTTTGAATTGGAAAGTTTTATTTTTGAAATATTTATCCAGTAAAGGAGCTTTAATTTAGCTTAACTGTACCTCCATTTTAATGCTTAGCCTTGAATATTTCTGGAAGTCAAGTATGTGTTAGGCAGGTCAGCTGTACCCTGGTACTTCCTGTGGTTGGAGATCACTGATACACTTCGGAGTGAAAGCTGTTCCCAGACAGAACCGATGAGATCCACTGAGTATTTCCCAAGCCCACCTCCACAAATGCAGCTTCCCGCTTTCACTCTCTGGGGTGCAGGGACCTGGCTGGGGCAGCAGTTTCTCCATTTGTTTTCTCCACCTCCGTACTTGTGGGAAAAGAATGGGAAATTCCAGAAAATAATTTACACAATATTTCAATTGTGTATGTTTGCTTAAAGCCCATTTTGGCTTCTCTTCATAGTAAGCAGTAAAAAAAAACATAAATAAAATTACATGTTTGGGGAAACACACGTCAGCAGAATGCTCACAACGAGACCTGAAGATAAGACAAAGCAAAACAGAAACTGATTATTACTCCTGGAGTAAATTCATCTAAGAGGTGGTAGTGCGTGGGAGAAGTGGCTTTGGTAAGCACGCTGGTGTCCCCTGTGGGCCCCAGAAGAAAAAAGACTTCTGGCTCCAATTCAGCCCCAACTGGGTGCCCTCAAGGCAGCCCCTCATCCCCCTGCCCTTCAAATGTAAAAAAACGTCCACACAGGAGGTCTGGAGGAAGAGCCAGCAGATTTGAAAACACTTGAAGTTTGTGGAGTGCAGGTGACTTTAAGGTCCTGAGAGACCAAGGTCACAGCTGTAGTTGCACAGATGGAACCAGCTTCCTGGTGTTCCTGGGCAGCGGGACTGTGGGGCACACCCCCAACCCCAGTTCCTCTTCTCCAAAGCAGCAAGAAAAAGGCTGTTCTGAGAACTAGGCTCTCAGGTCAGATTATGAAAAAAAGAACCCTATCTAAAAGGCAGTTAAAAAGCAGTGACTTCCAGGTTTCTTACGTTCTAGGTACGTTAAAGTTCAGATTTTACAAAATACTAATTTGGCCTCAGAGCATAGTCAAGTGAACAGGTTTCCTATTGCTATCAGATAGTTTTGCTTTTAAAATGGCAAAATAATGCATCAGCATTATGATTTCAATGGAGATACTTGAAATTATGATTCATTTGCCCAGAAAGGTTGACTTCCTTAAGTACATTTTAGAAGTAATTGTTAGTTAGCTACAACCCAGCTGGTTGTAGCTTTTTAACAAGTTTTCTCTGCTTCATCTTGTTGACCATCTGTAACCAAGGGGATAGAAGACACGTTTTCAAAAAATTAAAATCAGTCAAATAAACACCGACTCTGCGATTGTTTCACTGTGGCCTCTGCTTCCTCAAGAACAGTTTCTTGGAAATGAAGAAACATGAGTGGGAATAAAGGTGCCCGGCACTTACTTGATATCAGCAGAGAGGTGGGCAGTTCGGTGCCAGAGACCACATCAGGATTCTTGATCTCTCCTGAAACATCCAGTGGGGGAATTTGGATTTAAAAACTCATTTTCTTGTGGGCCACTCTGAAAAAGAAGTCTCATATGTCCCTGCTGCAATACTTTGGGCTCTTTGAGGGCAAGTTTGGGGATTTTATGAGCCTCCTAGATGAACAGGTAGATTATCACTGCTATTCACAGGCCTGCAGTCATTTCTTACCCAAGAAGAAAGAAAGAGCTACTTTTCACTTGGACTAGTAGATGTCTCTTAAGAAAAATGCCAGAAGCCTTCAGTCTTGATTTGAAGCTAATCTACATTTACCTGGATACGTGACAGCCATAGTGCCTGGTCAGAGACTCTTTGCTTTCACCACCCAGGCCCATATTGGGGGAGGACACCAAGGTCTGGTAAATGTTCCCCTCTCCTGTGGAGAAATCTGCCAGATTTATTTAATCCGCAGAGAACAGGCAGTGTCCTGTCAACTGCTGCTCACCTTCTAGGATGCTATCAATTAGCAAAGGGTCTAGAGTTAAGGAGGTGAAGAGAGTTTTGAGTGCTTTGTTGGGATGGAAGAGTAAGAGCCTATTTTTGGAAATTCTGAAATATGGAATCATTTTGTGGCCTATTAACTGTACAAGTTAATCTGGCTGGCAACTGATGATTGTGCTCGGACAATGCTACATGGACCCGATCACAACCCAGCAATAACAGAGAGTGTTATCCTCACTTCGTGGGAGTGAAACAGAAGAAAACCCAAGGCTTGTGAGCAGTTTGGCAGACGTAGAGATTGAAGCTCCAAGCTCTCCACAGAATTGAAAGCTTTCAAATCGATCCATTATTCTTAAGCCCTCCTCAACAAGTTTTTGAAATGTCTGTACTTCTCCATCTTTCTATTGCATGTACTCAGCGCTCTTGCCACAGGCGCAGAGCTGGGCAGTTCCCTTGTTGAGCAATGACTTCATTGTTCCGTAGGACTTGACTTCAGAGGAACTGGCTTCTGGCAAGGTAGCAAGGCCTCAGCCCACATATGAGGGTGTGTATCCATGTATTTGTGTGTGTGTGTGCCTGTGTGCTTTGTACCTGTGAACATATACACATGGGTGCTATATTTGTGTTCCCTTGAACATTTCTAAACACGAGCATGTTTGTGAATATAGAAGTGAGGTATGTGTGTACGCCTGTGTCGCCAGGGCAGCACCACTCACAGCACACAGAGCAGCTTGAGACTGTTGCCCCCACTGCTTCTCGTACGTGGTCAAGTCAGGGAAGGTTCAAATGTGTGTGAGTGTGTGAGGGTGCGTCTTTGTGGTGCTATTTGTTCTCCTGTGTGTACAGGTGTGTATGTGACTAAATGTGTGTCTGTGTGTATATCAAGTGTGTATGTCTGAGTGTGTGTGAGGGTAGTGAGTGTCTGTGTGTACATGTAGGTGCTGTCCACGTATGTGGGCTTGAGCCATATCACTGTGGGACATGGGAGGCCCTGGTGGACATGGCTTGAGCCATGTCACTGTGGGACATGGGAGGCCCTGACCCTGTTGATGTGGGTATACTGCAATGTTGGCTCAGCTTCTCTGTCGATCAGTTCCTTGTGTGTTCTGGGGACATTGTCTTTTCATGCCCAAGGTTACCATCTGCAGAGCCCCAGCTGAGAGTATCACCACAAAACACGTACATGTAGCTAAAAAAAAAAACTAATTTGATTGATTGATTGACTGTAATTTTTTGAGGCAGGGTCTCACTTTGTAGTTCAGGCTGGTCCTGAACTCAGCCTCAAACTCAGCAATCCTCCTGCCTCTGCCTCCCGAGTGTTGGGATTACAGGCGTGAGCCACCACACCTGGCACTGTGGTATGTGGCACTGATTGTTGGTGGGCGTGAGTCTCCACACCCAGCATTGTTGTATGTGGTTCCTGGGGATGGAACTAAGGACCTTACGCTTGCAAGGCTGGCACTGGAACCACTGAGCTAAATCCCTGGTCCATAATTAATTTTAAACGAAATGACTGTCTGTATGGGGAACTGAGTTTATATGTCAAGTTTCATCTTTAGTGACTCCAAGGATCTGTGTACATTCCAGCTTTTAAAGCGGGATTTCATGATACTAAGAACCACAAAATGAGTTAATTTATGAAGGATTTGGAAACCTTGTCCCTTGGAAATTTTTGTTACAACTTCACCTCTGGTAGGAGCCCTGTATTAGCTTCTGTCTGTTCAGGCAATGACCCAATTTTACAGACCCCAAAAAGGCTGATGCTGTTGTTCTGAAAACAATTTCTGACAGTGTCCCTTTGTCAGTAATCACAAGGAGGCTTTGTAGCCTGAGGTGTGGGGTCTGAGTTCACAAGTCCCTGCCCTCCAGTGGGTGGGATGGGCCTGGACACGACAGATGCCCTCAGTAGGGACACCCTGCAGATGAGGAAGGGTCTGTGGGCAGGGGTTTCCCATTGCTGCCCCCACCCCCGCCTTGGGTGTTCGGTCCACATGACACACGCATTTCCTGTGCAGTAATCTGAAGTTGCGCCTTGCGTTTCCATCTGCCCACTTGTTAGTGAGCATACAGAGCCGCTTTGAGATGTCTGCCCCACAGGGCACAGAAGTGGCTCAGGCAGAGAGAGTCAGCCTTAAGGGAAACAGCTGCCTCTGCTGTGGTCTTCAAGTATGCACTGCCCAGCCCTTCTGGGCTCAGTTTCCTTATCTGAGAAGTGGGGGATGAGTCCTCCTCGCTAAGGTATGTGAATCAGTGAGCTAATGTATGGTCAGAGTTCACAGTAGGTTCTCGATGCCCAGCTTAGCTATCACGGCATATTGTGAATCTTTTAAACCATTTCTAAATTGAGTTTGCTTCAAAAAATTCTCTTGTTCTTTGTCTCTATCTCTCTCAGTTGGTGCTGGCATACAGGGGGAAAGCCTTTTTACAAATTATTTATTTATTTATTTATTTATTTATTTTGAGATAGGGTCTCACTTTGTAGTTCAGGCTGGCCCTGAGCTCAGCCTCCAACTCACATCACAGCAATCCTCCTGCCTCTGCCTCCCGAGTGCTGGGATTACAGGCATGAGCCACCACGCCAGGCACTGTGGTATGTGGTACTGATTGCTGCTGGGCGTGAGTCTCCATGCCCAGTATTGTATGTGGTTAACCGGGGATCAAACCCGGATCCTTGCACTTGCCAGACAGGCACCGGAACCTCTGAGCTATATCCCCGGCCCAAAGCTTTTATTTTTTTAACTTTAAAGTCACCTTCCCTATATCCCTTGCATGTGTGCCAACCGGAAGCATAGCTTAGCCCGGCTTTGGTGCAGAGCCCTCCTGGGACAGCCCCTCCTTCCCGGGGTCGGAAGCATCTCCTGCTGTTTGTCTGCTTTTGCTGCTCCTCCCAGGCAATGTTGTCTGGCTCAGGAGCCTGGAGCTCCCAGCTTGCCCTGCTCCCTGCATACATTAGTCCTAATGTATTCTCTCTTGAATATCATCATATTAAGTCTCCCACTTGATACCTTGCTTGAAATAAATTTTATGGGCATACATCCTCGCCCTCATCCCATGCATCTGTGTGGGAGAAAAAGTAGATCCTTATTCTTTCCCGGAGGACAGGCCAAACAACAGTGAGGTGGGACTCCACTGGTCCACCATCCCCTGTCCCCCCCATCTCCCCCACCCACCCAGGAGGCAGGAACTTGACAGGAGTCCCTCTGCTCCCAGGGCCAGCCAAGGTGTCTCCGAGGGTTCACCAAGGCACCTGGCTGAACTTGGCTGCATCTACCTCCTTTCTTTGCACAAAGAAGCCCCAATGTGGCACTCTACACCAAGGCAGTGCCCAGGAGTGATTGCAACTGCTCTCTGGTTCAAGTGGCACTTTAGGCTGCACAGTGAGCAGGCACGATTGGCCTTGTGCATGGCTGTAGGCTGGCGTGGTCCTTACTTCCCCGAGCTGGGAGGGCTTCCTGCAGCCTTCCGCCCTCCTCCCTCAGGCAGTGCTCAGACTCTAGCAGGAACCCAGGCCTCTTAGGAAGCTGCAGTCCCAGTGGCGGTCCCTTGCTGGAGACTGGGCTTGTCCCCGCCTGTCCTCCTTGCAGCCCCTCACTGTCTCTCCCAGGCAGCTCAAGTGCCACCTCTCTGCTCAGACCTTCCCTTCAGCTCCTGGGAGGCTGGTCCTGGCAGAGAGGCGGGGACTGCGGCTGCTAGGGGCAGACAGACATGCTCTTAAAAGTACACTCTCTGAGGCCTCCTGGTCTTACTGGAGGGGCTGAACCTCAGCCCTTCTCACTGTGCTAACCTCCGCAGCCCATTTTATTTCTTATTTTGAGGCAGATGTCTGCTGCATTGCCCAGGTGGGATTTGAACTCGTGGTCTTACTCCAGCCTCCCAGAGTTCTGGGCTCGCAGGCATGGCCACCATGCCTGGAACTGGGCTTCTTAGGAATGCCCAATCAGATAAAAGCCCGGTGCGTGAGTTCTCTCACCATTTCTGCAGCTAATCATATTTCCTAATCACAGAGCCCCAGGGAGTTAGGCTGAGCGCGGTTCTGTGCGAGGGACTTTGCATGCCGTGGTCCATTTGCTTTTCACTGTGTGTCTATGGGGAACTGAAGCAGAAATAAGCCAGAATATTTGTCCAGAATGAAAAAGCAGAGCCGGGACTCAGACCCAGGCAGGGTGGCCCGAGTCCATGCTTCCTCTGCCCCTTCCTGCCCTCTTATTCAATGACATTCTTGTGGCCACCATGAGCTGAGCACTTTGCTGGGCACTTCAGCACTCGAGAAGTACCAATTTCTTTCTCTAGGAAACCTTTGAAGTAAAAAACAATCCCCCCTGAACTGGAACAGCTGGCCACTGTCCAGGCTTGTATATATCTGGTGTGACTCTTAGTGTGTGTTGGAGCCAAGGTCATGGGCCCGGGCATTGGCTCTCTTTGTAGTTCCCACGGTCTCTCTTTGTAGTTCAGGCTGGTCCTGAGCTTACCATATAGCCCAAGTGAGCCTGGAGCTCTTAGCAATCCTCCTACCTCTGCCTCCTGAGTACTGGGGTTACAGGCATGAGTCACCTCGCCCAACACTGGGGTATATAGTTACCAGGGATCGAACTAGGTACCTTGTGCTTGCAAAGCAGGCGCCAGAACCACTGAGCTAAATCCCCGGCCTGTGTTTATAAGTTTTAAATTCAAGTGAGAACACTTTTTCCTCTCTATAGATTTGGAGGTGTTTGTTTCTGCAGTGCTTTGAGGCCAGTTCCATCATGCTAACATTTTTGGGTCGGTATTCCAATCGGACACAGGTATAAATCAAGAAACGCGTGTGATTCCCAGGAGGTCTGGCTTTAGTACTTTTGTTGTTGTGATGGGAGTAGGAGAAAGGGTGAGGTGCTGTTTCCAGGGAGCTTCTCAGGGAGGACTGGTCAGTTGCTGTCCACTGGTCAACGTCCTTGGAGTTAGCCTTGTTTGCATGCCCTGTTTGCATGCCATTGCAGGCACAGGCAGCTGCTGGTGTGAGGTTCACACCTGCTCCTGAGCTTCCCCTTCTAGTGGACATGATGTGTGCAGACAGCCAGCAAGAGTGCTTCGTTGTGGTGGCGCTACTGAGGATTGAATCCAGGGTCTTCATACTGCATCCCAGATGATTTTTATTTATTTTGAGGCCAGGTCTTGCTAAGTCACTAAATTGTCCAGTCCATGCTTACTCTGTCCCTTCCTATCCTCTATTAAATGACTTTTTTTTTTTTTATTTAGGTTTTTGAGACAGGGTCTCGCTTTGTGGTTCAGGCTGGCCCTGAGCTCAACCTCAAACTCACATCACAGCAATCCTCCCGCCTCTGCCTCCCGAGTGCTGGGATGACAGGCGTGAGCCACCACGCTCAGCACTGTGGAATGTGGTACTTGTTGCTGCTGGGCGTGAGTCTCCACACCCAGTATGGTATGTGGTTACTGGGGATTGAACCCTGGTCCTTGCACTTGCAAGACAGGCGCCGGAACCACTGAGCTAACTTCCCGGCCCTTAAATGACATTCTTGTGGCCACCATGAGCTGGGTTGGCTGGAATTGAAGATCTTCCTGCCTGTGCCTCCCAGATACTATGTGTAACAGAGATGGGAAACGCAGGGTTGCTGGCCCTGTGAATGCTATGTTACGAGGGTGTTAGAGGAGACCTAGTGTTTGCATTTTTACTATTTCAGTCTTAGTATTTGTTACATTTCCACTTTGGTAGGAGAGAGCAAGGAAGGGCGGCTAGGAACACTGTCATTATTTACCCAGTGATAGAAGCTGAACCATTTTGTAGATTTGGAATCATTCAGTGACAATAGAATAAGCTTTTCCAGTTGAAGTGGAAAATGATCTATTACTGGGTATAGCAGTAGATAACTTTTAAGTGGGTAGAGCCAAGTCTAGGTGGGGGTTCCAGGAATAACTTCCAGCCTTCCAAAATTTTGTCACCTCTGCTATGATCTACACCAGTACCAAAGAGCCTGCTTGTTAGCTGTCCCTACCTCTAACTCTTCAGAATACAGGTCATTCACAACCTGTACCGCAAGGAAGTCTGGGAAATCAGGCTACAGCTTTCTTGTCTGTAGCCAGGAAGGAACATCAAGAAGGATTCTGGTTTGCTGAGAAAAGATCTCACTACATAATTCAAACTGTCTTTAAACTACATGTAGCCCATGCTGGCCTTGAACGCATGGCAATCTTCCTGCCTCAGCTTCCCAGTGCTGTGATTACAGGTGTGCACCACTACACCGGCTCATAGGATTACTGCTGGAGCCAGCCCATGCCACCTGCTGCAATTCAAGGAAACACCTTGATGCCTTTTCCAAGCATAACTGCAGGCCTGGACCTTGGTCACCAGCCACTTCCCACCCTAGTCATTTACCCTTCAGCCCAAATGGCCTCTTAGTCCCTGGCTTGGCAGGGCTTACGTGGGTGCTAATGTCTCTAGCAGTTTCCACCAACTACCGAATGCGCCGGAGCCCTGGGGCGTCAGGTCCTGTTTGTTCCATCCGACAGCCTGGTCTGACTCACAGGCTGTGTGCAAAAGACTCACGGTGCCTCTCCCCTCTCCTCTCCTCACAGAGATCCCCCAGTGTGCTGGCTGCAACCAGCACATCCTGGACAAGTTCATCCTGAAGGTGCTGGACAGACACTGGCACAGCTCCTGCCTCAAGTGTGCAGACTGCCAGATGCAGCTGGCCGACAGGTGCTTCTCCAGGGCCGGAAGCGTCTACTGCAAGGAGGACTTTTTCAAGTGAGTGAGAACCTGCTGCCTCCCTCTCCTCGCCCTGGCCTCTCTCTCCTGGGGAGTGAGGGGGAATCTAGAGGGAGGAGGGCAGAGGCTGCTGGGTCCTTCTGGGTAGGGCAGGTGAGTCCTGGAGATGAAAGGGCTCCTCGAGAGGTTCTCTTCTGATCCTTGGGCCTCACCTGAGCGATGCAGAGCACCCAGCGGGTGGGGAGTGGCAGAGGGCGAGGACCAGGCTTTGCCAGGGCAGCTGATGGAAGTGCTCCAACAGGGTGGTGAATGGGAGTCTGTGACACTTGGCTATGTCATTCCAAGACCCAGGTGCTTTTCATTCACGCCTCCCCCGGGAGCCTCCATGGCTGTTTCTCAAGCTGCTCCGAGGGCCCCAGAGGCATGTCAGAGTCAGCATCACCCCTTTACGTGGCAACAAGGTGAAGAGGCCTTTTTGGGTCATGCCTGAGAGCCCAGGCCCTGCCAGGATTTGAACCCACTTTTTGGCTCTGTGCTCTTGGGTAATTATTTCACTCTTCTGTGCTTTGGCTTATCTAATAAAATGGGTCTACAAGTAATAGTTCTTGCCTCACAGGGTTGTTGGACTAGGCCAGCTTGTATGATGTTCTTAGGCAAGTGTCCGTCACCTATGTGCTATCTCTCAGGATGGTCTTGGCTCTAGGCCAGGGTAAGGTGGTCTCCTAGAATTTTATTTTCTACCACACAGACCAGCCAGCCACAGCAAAGCCAAGAGTGGGAGGGAGGCAGGGTCAGTATTCAGTGACATTGTGCCCTGTGCCCAGTCACACTAGCCCTGGGTCATCCTAGGGAGTGGAGTTGGGACTCACCAGGGCCTGAAGTGGTCAGTGAAATGACTAGGCCTTAATAGGAGAGGGCCCATGGGGCCCAGGAGGAGGACTTGTGAGGGACCAGGGCAGGACACAGGACAATTTTTCTCAGCCTTTGCAGAGCATAAACAGCAGGGAATATGTGATGTCGTTTCTGAGGATTCTCAAACTGCCTTAGTGAGTTGTGACTGATGAGCTTGTGCAGAAGATCCTGGTGTCCATGGAGGGTCCTTCGAGCTGTGCTCGTGGTTATTGTCACATTCTGGCCAGTTACATGTACCTCTGTCCTCATGGATGCGTGTGTGTACCTGTGTGTGCATTCGTGTTTCTGTGTGCGCACCACTGGAAAGCAGGGCAGTAGCTGGCATGGTCACACCCAGCAAGACCATGATACCCCAAACGCTGGGCCTGGCTTCAGGTTCTCCCTGCTGGCTTTTCATGTGCTGCCCGCCTTTCTCTCCATCTTCCTTTTGTTTTCTCCACCTCTGACACTCAGCCTTGTGACATTTGTGCAGTTCCCTTCCCTCCATGCAGTAGGTGATGAAAGTTTGCCCCCATCTCACTATCCTACCAACTGCCAGGCACGTGGCAGCTCCTGCAGGCCCCTGCGCAGGGCACATGCCATGCAGACAGAACTGTGCCCCTAAGGAGGGCAGGAGGAGGCCCTGTAGTCGGGGCACCGTCCTCCAGTGTGTCCTTGTGGCTTTGGAAAGCTGAGGTGAGCTCCAGGAGTGACGTGAGAGGCTGCATTTCTTGCCCATTTAGGGAGAGATGTGGGAGATGTGGGGTGAGCACTGAGGGGCCCCTGGGTCAGCTCAGTGCCCGAAGGGATTCTGGCTGGTCCTCATGGGAGGTGCAGGGGGAGCTCTGCAGGGGAGCCCACCAGATTGTGCTCTAGAGCCCTCCGCGTGACCTTGGGGCTCTGCCTGGTTTCTGGAGCCTGCTGCTGTCTTGGTTTTAGGAAAGCATGAGGTGGCGAGCGAGGTGACAGCAGTACAGGTGCAAAGAAGTAATGATAAGCAAAGAGGGTCTTGCTTGGCCCTGGAGGGGCCCAGAATGTGGGCAGAGAAAACCAAAAGCAGGCTGGAAATAACAATGGCACCGGAAATGACGCACAAGAAATGACGTTAGGATCCGCCCAGCTTGGCATTCAGACCCTTGCCTCCCGCCCCACCCCCCCCATAGTCCCACGTGGATCCTCTCCAGGCCCCCGCAGCAGCCTCCTGGCAGATCCCCTTGCTCTCCTTTGCGGGGGCCACAAGCCATGTGCCACATGAGCCCTCTCACCTCACAGCTCATGGCTGGAGCCTCCGGCCTGGGCTTCCCCCCAACCCTTCATCACTGCGTCTTGTGCCCCTACCCCAGTGCCTTGGACTTCTTGCCCCTAAACTTGACCCTGGATATTTCCCCCATCATGGACAGACTGCTCATCCTTCTACGGATGCTCGGAGCCCCGTGGAGGCATCACCTCTTCTCTGTTCTCTCGGGGTGACTCAGTCTAAGCTGCCGTTCCTGCTCCTTACGCACCTGTACTGCCTTCCTCTATGGCTGGAGGAAATGGTCTACATGCTCTTCATTTTTCCATCCCTGGTGTAAGCCTCGGGTCCTGCAGCTTCTTGCCTGTAGTCTGTCATCAGGTTTGAACATGAAGTAAAATTATATAATAGATTTACAGGGGCTTTGGTGACCATTGTTTTCTGTATCTTGCAAGCTATGGGGCCCCAGGCTGCGTTGGAAACAGACAAGCTCGTTATTTAGCCTCTGTGTTCCTGTGTTCCGGTTGTTCCGCTGGTCCTTCCTTCCTAACCCAGGGTTGGCCGTGGGGAGCTGGCCATGGCTCTGGTGCTGAACCCATGGGCCTGCGGTGGCGCTGTGTAGCGGGGACAGAAGCCTGAGGCGATTCTGTCATCTGCCGGTGGAGGGCCAATCAGAGGTGAAGATGGACACCGCCGAGGTCCCCAGCGAAGACATTTGGATTGACAGCCCCACTCAGTTCTTGGGGACTTTGGCTATTGGGTACAGGAATCCCAGCTGCGCCCTGTCGTGGGGAAGGTCAGGGAGGGAGCGAGTCGCTCAGGGTTGGACGGGCCTCCCCTCCCATCCCTAGGGATGGCAGAACCTGCAGCCTACCTGGAGTCTAGGAAGAGCAGGCTCCTCCTATGGTCAGGTGAATGTCACCTGGCACCTGCTTTCAGAGAGCACAGGAGCAGCGGGCCGCACAGAGAGCGTGTGTGTGTGTGTGGGGGGGGGCAGGCAACCTGGGAACGCTTCCTGCTCAGCTGCAGAAATCGCAACTGTAGCAGCCTTGGCAGTGGGATGCCAGGTCCCGCGCGCCTGCATTTGTCTGTCAGACCTCAGAATATTCCCAGGTGTGGGGTTTGGAGGACACGGGTCAGAGCCAGGAAGAATCGTCTCTCCATGCTCCTTGAAGGAATAGAAAAAGAAAATGACCGCGCCCCACCCCATGCCTCATAGCTCTGTTGGAAGGCAGTGCAGGACTCCCTCGCCTCACAGCTCAGCACTGTGCTTCCAAGTCCCTAGATCAACATGATCCAAGACAAGGGGCAAGACCACTACTTTGCACAATCCCTGGGGGATATTCCATTTGTATTGTGTGCAGTTTCAGGTTGGGAGAGCATGGGGAAGCCCCGGGTAAGGACTTCACCTTCAGGCAGGGTGCTGTGGTAATACTGAGGATCGACAGCAGAGGGCGATGTTGGCATGTACCCAAACAAAGAAAGAAGTATTGCCTGGAGGTTGTACTCTGTGGTTGTTGCCTTTGCCTTTTAGGCTTGTTGAATTCTGTCTTGCTTAGTATTGACTGAGTGTTGCTGTACTTCGTTGGTTTTGCTTCGTGGGTTCTTGCCTTCCTTCTTTCCAAAGGAAATAACTTCCTGAGGCCCAGAAAGAAAGGTAGTGTATGGACAAATAGAGTGATGGGGCTGATTTACCCTCAGGCCTAGTGCAGGCATCGGGAGAGCCCACCCTTCATGCAGAGGACAGTCCAAGGCCTATTACAATTCGAATCTTGGACTGAGAGGCCCACTATTTCTTGCATCTCTAGATCATGTGCCAGCATATCAAGGGTCCCATTTCTCCTAGCCAACGGGAGAGTAGGGATTTGGGAGCAGGGCTTTGGGGTCTTCTCCTAGGTCCTGTGAGGACCCCTGGCAGCTCCTTAACTCCCTAACCTGCATGGTGCACAAAGGGGATCCCTGCCCTAGGAACAGGGCTCAAGTGCTGGTTCTGCCAGTGGCCAGCCGTGTGCCCTTCCTTGGGCAAGGTCCTTAACATTAATAGCTTCGACGTCCTCTTCAGGGGAAGTACGAATTCTAACAGTGCCTGCTTTAGAGCAGACCTGGCACACAGGAGCATTTTACAAAAGTGAGCTGTTCTTAGCAGAATGGCTTGGTGAATCCAGGGAAGCCTCTTTAAATCCTGTCCTATCTTGGGTCAGCTGCAAACAAGCAAGTGACCAGGCCCAGAGTTGGGGAGAAGGGAATGTGGCGTGGTGGTGCTTCCTGCCCCCGATAGTGAGCACCTGGCTGGCTCCCTGGGAGCAGAGGCTGTTGGGAGATTTCCCCAGGCTACACCAGCCTTGGCCTCTCAACCCCACCCCCTCTTGAGAGTGTCCTGTGCAGGTGGTACCTGACAAACTAGAGCTCCCCCGACCCTGTCAGAGGAGCGTATGTGTGGCAGTGTGGGAGGGGCCATGCCACAGGACAGAAAAGTCATGCTGATTTATGCAAAAAATTGGAGAGATAAGCCACTGATCATTATGATACAAAAACATCACGCTAAAGTGGGAGAATGGACACAGCTTATACAGGTTTTAATGTAAAGATCAAGACTTTAAGGACACTCTCGGCTTGGGGGGTGGGTCACACTTAACAAGTGCCTGTCAGCAGGGTGCGAGGACAGCATCTCAGGCTTTCTGAGGTGCAGCACTGAGGGAGCCTCCTGCTGGAAATACTATGCCTTCTGAGGCCCTCGCCCTGCTGTGCCATCTGGGATCTCCAGCGAGATGGAGGCCGAGCTGGGTGGCAGCTGTGGGCTGCTGGGTGGGGGTGGGGCGGCCGTTTCCACCGCCGCCGCCGGCTGGCCAGCCCCTCCCCCCAGCAGTCAATCTCAGCGCTGTCAGTAGGGGCAGGTAGGCAGCGTCCTTGGAGCAGCCGTGATTTATCCCTGCAGTCCAGAACAGCGCGTTTCAGCTCAGTCGCTGTTTGGCCGCCGCGGGATGGCTTTGCTGGCTGTGCACAGGTCTTCACTGTTGACCTCAACCCAGACCCTTCGGTGCCCCGGGCTTCTCCCTAGTGTGGGTCGTGGGAGACGCCCACAGGACAGTCCACAAGGGGAAGGCAGGCTCGGTGTCACCTGGGGGTAGACTTTATAAAAGGACTCGGGTTTGGGGGTTTAAATCCATACTCAGTATGAACTTGGGGCATAATACCTCATTGAACCTCACTTTTCTGCCTCTAGAATGAGAATAAATCTGTCAAAATTTGGAGTCGCTATGAAGATTGGGGGAAGATAGTTTAGTAGCTGTCACTGCTGGTTTCTCTTCTTACTAGAGTTTTGATGGAGCCTCTGTGTGGGGAGGAGAAAAGAGAGAAGGGTGTCCTGGGGCAGAGGCTGGAAAGGCCTCCAGCCAGGCAGGGGGCTGGGGTGGGCGGTGAGGACCACCCAGGGGGAGTGGAGCTTGTGTGTCCTGGTAGTGTGGAGTGGGCTGGAAGGCTGTTTTTCTGGCTGGAGTTTTTTTTTTTTTTTTTAAGATTTTTCAAGACAGAGTCTTGCTTGTGGTTCAGGCTGGCCCTGAGCTCAGCCTCAAACTCACATCACAGCAATCCTCATGCCTCTGCCTCCCGAGTGCTGGGATTACAGGCGTGAGCCACCATGCCCGGCACTGTGGTGTGTGGTACTGGTTGCTGCTGGGCATGAGTCTCCGTGCCCAGTATGGTATGTGGTTTCTGGGGTATTGAACCCGGGTCCTGTGCTTGCAAGACAGGCGCCGGAACTGCTGAGCTAACTCCCCGGCCCTCTGGCTGGAGTTTTTCTACACAGGATGCTGCCCCTGCGGGAGCTTTGGGACAGTAACCTCTGCCCCTGGCCTTCACATCATAGAGCAGGGTCCAGATTTGGGCAGGAGTGGCCACCCTGTTCTTGTGTGGCCAGAAGGCCACCTTCCTGTGTCCTCTTGCTCCTGAAGAGGCTGCGGCAGCTCTGCGGTTACTTGTTGGCTGGGTGTCCAATCTGGGGCTGGACTTGCTGAGCCACTTTTTATTTCTGGTAACTACACATCTGCTGGGTCTCTCTTTCTCTCCCTCTCTCTCTCTCTCTCTCCCTCTCTCTCTCTCTCTCTCTCTCTCACACACACACACACACACACACACAGCTCTAGCATTTTGCTAGAGGAATATGCTAAGGAACCCACAGAGGGAGGGTCTCTTTGACATGTGGCTTTCCATAATTTCTGAATAGTTTATAGTCTAATTCCCTCACTAAGCAAATTAAACCTTTTAAGGTAACGATCAGATGGTCCAGATAGTGGCTGGGCATGTGGACATTTGTAAGATTCAAACACACTGGTGGGACCAGACCCACAGTCATTTGTGACAGCCTGTAATCAAGGCAGAAGCAATTACTTAGCCCAGCAGTTCCCCCCGGGGACCAGAGGCCATATATCAGGCGCTGATGAGCCCCGGATGATCTGTCCGCCCGCGCGCGTGCTCTTCTGGTCAGCTGGGCGCAGGCCTGCCCTCCCGAGCCCGGCCTCGGCGAAGGCTCCTGACATCTGTGGAAAGCACCTCTCGGGGACGTTCCTGGCAGGAGACTGGAAGTCAGAGAGCATTAGTGCTGTGGAAATAGAGTCCCAGAGCAGGTGGGACACGGTGACTTGGAGTGGAGGCGAGATGCTGCGGCCAGCATCCACGAGCTGCCTTCTCCTCATCGCCTGGACTCAGCCCGTTTTCTCCCCACCCCCAGCCCTGCCTGTCCAGGTGCCAGGGCACCGAGAGCCAAAGTCCAAAATGGCCTGCCATCCCCGCTGCCTCTGTCTTGGCTCCTTCTCCTGCCTCTGTACCCCTGATGGTTTTCAACTCCCGTCCCCTCCACTCCTCCCTCTGCTCTGCAGATGGTCCTGTCCTGCCAGGCCCATCAGGGCCACTGCTAAAACTCCCATGCTCAGCACTCACGGGCCTGTGATCTGGCTCAACTTTATCTTCTGCTGGTTTTCTGGCCAAGGTCACACTGGGGGCCCGTTAGAGCCAGCATCAGATTTGTCACTTTGGACCCTGGGGAACTTTCCGTGTCCTCGGAAGACCACTTTGGAAAGAAGCCACAGACTGGCATTATAGGTGAGGACAGCACTCAGCTGGGAGGACTGGGCTCTGTCCTCCAGATGTCCTTTCCATTGCCTGTCTGTGTCCATGCTGCCATTGGAGGGAAGCCCCAGCTTTCAGGGCTCGTCAGCAGCCTGCGGCTGCTCCGCGTAGCCTAAGTGTGTAAGTCAGACAGGAGCCTCTGAGAGGCCCGCCGCCTGGCTCAGGGCTGTGCATGGGGCTTGTTCAGTGTGTCAGTTCTGGGCCCAGAATCAGGAGTCAGGTGTGGCGGTTTTTTTGCTTAAAGCGAACACCCCAGGTGGGCTTCTGCCCAGGGTGTTTTGGTAACGACTGAGCTGACATCTTAGTAGAGGCTGAGTAACCTGGAGGATGGAGAGCAGCTTAGTGTAAGGGAACGCATGTGGGGGGAGCAGTCTTGGGTGCCAGGTGCCCGCTCCGGGCCTGGGCCATCTGTGAAAGGTGAGTAAGAACACCTACCGAGCAGAATGAGATAATCGGCATGGAATTATCTGTGCCTATTACATGCTTCATGTGTGTTTACAAACATGCAGGACACCGAGGCTGGACTCAGAGTCGGCAGTCAGGTCCTGTGTGCCCCACACCTGCTCCCCGAGGGACGGAGAGGGTGTGAGGCCAAGGGGAAGGGGAGTCTCTGTCGCTCTATCTCTGACCTCTTCTCTTTCTCTTCCTCTGGTCTGGGGGAGTGACCCATTTGTCTCTGCCACTGAGCTACATCGCCAGCCCTTGTCATTCTGAGATGGGCCTCACTGAGTGGCCCGGATGGGCCTCCAATTTGTGTCCCCGCAGCTCAGGTGTAGGTTTCTCTTCTCCTCCCGCTAACTCAACAGTGTTCTCGGGAAAGACCCCACCTTTTTGTGGGCCTTAGTTTGCGCTTGTATTTAAGGAAGAGGCTGCTTTTCTAGTAGTGTTCATCTCAAAATGATATTATACAGACATTATGTCACATTAAAGTATTATATTAAAAACCCAAATACAAAGCAGGTTGTTGCAGGGCTATTCTGGTGGGCCAGGGAGGCACATGTGTGATTGTGGGCATTTGGCAGGGGGTGGGGGAGTGGAGTTCTGTCTGTCCACCAAGGCTCCAACATGCTGGAGTGCCAGCCTCCTCCAGAGGTAGACTGGGACCACATCTGGGGAAGGCTGGCTGCACTTGGGCAGAGCTTTATGTGCCAGTGACACGGCGGTGGCCTTAGAGAGGGCGGTGATATATGTTGGAAATATTAGTACATACAGTAACAGTAAATATCCGCAGCTTACTTGTCAAGTGCGGTGATAGATAAAAGAAATACATGTAGGGAAGTGTCAGCTGGGAGAAAAATATATGGCCTGCGGTAAATCACCCTGGGCAATTAAAACAGAAAACCAAGTTACGCAGTATTTTGTTTCCTCAGGATGACATAGTTCTGTGGCGGCTCCCACACATGGCCCGGCTGGTCCCCCACTGCCTTTCTGCCCTGAAGAACAGCTCTGGGTTCAGATCCCTGCTGTGAGGCCTTCAGGGAGGTCTCCCCAACTTGCTTTTTCATGTGTGAGTGGGACACTATACTTCACATCACACTTGTCCAGGAAGTTTGGAAGAGCTGAGTGGCGGAGGGTCCTGCAGGCCGTTAGGAGGACTCTGACTGTGGTGGGCGCTGTTGTGGGTCTGCAGCGAGACGGCATCGGGACTCGGCCGCCGTGTGTGTGGAGGTGACAGGGGAGGGTGCAGTCAGCTGGGCAAGAGCAGTGGTGGCACGGAGGGGGAGCAGTCAGACCCTTGACGCAATCTGGGGACAAATCTACAGGCTTTGCCGCCAGGTTGGATGGAGCAGCCAAGGCTTTGGCTGAGTGATGGGAAGGAATGAGGCCGCCACGTGGTGTGCAGGGAGCAGGGGTGGGGTCTGGCATCCACCGAAGGTGCCGAGGAGCAGTGGCACCTGCTGGCTGGGGCTCAGGGCTCTGGGCTGGGGTGGGAGGCGAGCTCGGGGAGCAGGGAGCAGGGACCCCTCGGGAGCTGCACTCTGACATTAGGCGAGTTTGGTGCAGCCTGCTGGAAGGTGGGCTGGGGCTGCTGAGCAGGGACTTAGCGACAGCGTGGATGGGGGTCCCGGTCAAGCATCTGACTGACGGGGCTCAAGATAAAGCCTGGCAGGGCCGTGGGCAGCCTCACTTCGGGAACTTCTGAGGAGCTGCGTTGCGAAGGCAATGGTGAAATGGGGGTATGGGAAGGCGAGGAGGGGTCTTGGTGTTTATGTGTGTGGAAATCATCAAGCATGCTTGTGTGCCGATAGCGAGGACCTAATAGAGGGGGTGAGTGGTGCAGAAGGCAAGGGGGCAACTGCCGGAGGGATGTCACCAGGTGTCCTGTGCCCCGGTGCACGCAGGCCTCAGCGGGTGTCTACGCCCAGCTAGGCCCACTGATCCCATGACAGATGTGCGGGCAGGAAAGCGGAAGCTCTTGGCTTGTGTTTGGCCAGAGCTGCCCAGTCCTCTGAAGAGAAGGAAACCGGGGCCGCCGGCTGAGGATGAGGGTGAAGGCTGAGAGGAGGCCGGGGAGGTGGAGAGGGAACTGACTGGGGGAGTTTAGTGTGATTTCCAGGGTCTGCTGGAGGTACACGGATCACTACAGGGAGCCTGGCCGGCAAGGTGGTGCTCCTTGGGTCTGTTAGACAGTGGGCAGCGGGTTGAGACAAGGTGGGAGAGTTGGGGGCTACAAGGAAAGGATCAGTGGACCTTGGAGCCTTTGCTAGGGAAGGAGGGGAGCAAGGTCACCAGGGGAGCGAAGGACGGTGCAGGCCCAGTGGGAGGCTTGTCCTTGAGCCGCTGGAGTCAGGGCGCTGGAGGACTCCCTGGGGTGCTGCCCAGACAGCAAGTGGCGACCCACCGAGGGCGACTGGGAGATCCGTGCAGATGTAGCAGTTACCGGGGACAACAAGGTCCTGGGAATCCCGCTGGATCAAGGGGCTGAAGGGAGGGCTGTGTCCTTCAGAAGTGGTCCCAGAATTGAGGGGGAGGGTGGGGAGGTCCGTGTGGGAGTAAAGCCACCCAGGGTTATGGCAAGTGTGATGGTGGCCAGGAGCTGGAGTTACCAAGGTTTGGGTGGGTGATGCTGGGTGGCAGTGATGGCCATGGAGAGCGTGGCAGGGTTGCCCAGGGCTGATGGTGAGGGTGCAGTGGGGTCACATGTGCACACGGCCCACTGCAGGATACACAGCAGGCACCTGGTGAACGAGAGTTTGGTGGCCTTTGTTAGTGATGTGTCAGCAGCCACAACATGATGGTTGGACAACACGTAAGATCAGGTATGTGCCAGGCACTGTGCTGTGGGATTTATGTGCCCTCGGATCTAGAAGGTTCTGTGCCCACAGGGTCTTTCTGTTGTCCTCTTTGTACAGGAATGAGACACCCTCATGTTTGTCCCTGCGCTGGTAAGTGGCCTGGTCCAGCCTGTCAGGAGCAGCGGGGTGGGCAGATCAACGAGACAGGAGCTCCAGCCAAGCACTGGAGCAGAGCGGGGGATAAGGACAGAAGACTTGGCCCTTCCTCAGGTGGCCCTGCAGAGCTGCTGTAACGTCTTGAAACTTTCCAGCCCTTCCCCTCTGTACCAGAAGGCTGAGGCAGGAGGGCCACAAGTTTGAGCCCACTTGGCAACTTAGTGAGACTCTATGTCAAAAAGAGAGAGGGGAGTGCCCTGGGGAGCAGGGGAGCGTGAAGGGCTTGGGTTCAAAGAGAGCGTCTTAACTCCCCGAGCCTCAGTGTGTCATGGAGATATCTGTTGGATGAACAGGGTGATGATAGTGAAGAGGGACACAGAGTTTCATTTTTTTGTAAACTGCAGGCTTCAACCTGGGGCTCGATTCCCTTCTTGGAAAAGCTTTTGATGGGAGCTGTCATTATGATGTTGGAAGCTGATCCTTCCCCGACTCCACCCCAGCCTACGAGTTAAGGAGTAATTTACTCATTCACTCATTGCGTGGGCCTTTGCTGCTTGCCTACTATGTGCTGGGAAGGTTAAGAGAGAAGGTTCGGTGGCCTTGGTCAGCAGAACAGCGTAGTGGGAGCTCTTGGCAAGTCCTTCATTGTATTTTCCTTCTCATTTTGGACCAGTTCCAGCTGCCGTCCTTGTGAGACTGGCTGTCCCCAGAGGCCTGGCCAGGCATGCTCAGCTGACAGCAATGTGTTTGTGCAAAGCACGGCTTGTGTGCATGGTGCGCCCAATGGGGAGGGTCCTGCACACAGTAGGTGCTCATGATGGCATGGAGGGGCTGCTGCCTGGAGCATCCCTCGGAAGCTATTGGCCCCTCTTCCCTCAAGCCCGGCCGCCTTCAGATCTGATCAGAGTTCTCTATACAGTAGCCACTTTCACAGTTGTGTGCCATTTTGGGCCCGCAGATCAACTGTCAAGGACAGTTGTGACTTTGTCTGATCTGAGATTGGAAATTCGAGGACAGGGTCTTCGACAGCCCTCTCCCCCACCAGACCTCACCTTACTCTGAGGAGATCGGGGGAGGCGCTCCTGAGGTTGGACCGGCCAGGGCGCTCTGCAGGCCGAGGGGTCGTGCAGCCCCTCAGCGGGGTCCTGTTGGCTGCGCTCCAGTACAGAAAGGTAATGAGGAGCCACTTCCACTTACCATAGTATAAATCCCACAATCAGGAAAATTGCTTCAATTGCTAAAAAATGCTTGTGGGAAAGTCCATTTATTTTTCATTTTTCTCGTGCACTTGCCACCCTTTTGCATGAATCACTGTCGGTCCGTAGATTAAATTTATACCCCCGTTATCTTTCATTTCTCTGGTGCTCTGGTGTCAACTGGGCTTCTGGCTACTGGAAACCCCGTCTGCTTTTCAGAGGTGGAGGTGGCGTGGCCTTCTTGAGGGAGAGGCCGCTGGGTCTCGGCCCTGCTCCGGGGTCTCCCCTCAGGCCTCTTCTGCGCAGGTCTCTTCTCCGTGCTTTGGCCACCATGGTAGGATTTTGCCCTTGGGAGAGTCCGGATCTTCTCTGGAGCTGCTTCTGGCCCAGCTTCTAAGGGAAGGATTTGGACCCAGGTCCTGAATGTAGGTGCTCTCCGGTGGGGGGGGGGGGCTGAGTGTGGTGGAAGTATTATTTTACTTTAACATCTGTTCTGTGGGTCGGCTGGACGGGATGTACACACCACAGGCTTCTGAAGACGGTACTGTCTAGTAACCCGGATGCAAGCTTTCTTTATCTCTGCCCTTCAGATGCGCACACACAGACACACATGCTCTCACAGAACAGAGCCGGCACCTGCCTGTCTTCCTTTTGCTACCGGCCATGTGGTCAGACTGCTTGGGGGCAGCAGCCTGGTCCTCTCCCGCATTCTTCGAGGTGTGGAACGGGCCAGAGCGCGCCCTCCATTTTGCTCTCTGCTCTCCAATTTAGCCATTTCTGTGCGCATCTTCTGAGACTATAGTTCTTTATTTGCTGATTCATTATTTAAGAAATATTTGCTTTTCTGGCTCCTGAATCCCTTTGAAACTCTGAGGAAAGTCCAGGCCCTTCCTGAGGAAGGATCTGAGCACCTGTGTGTGTGTGGGTGGAGGTCACAAAGCCCTTCTAGGATTTCAGGCCTCGAACTCAGAGCCCTACCTCCAACTGAACGGTGCTCCGGGAATTCAGAAGCCCGGGCCCCTCAAGGCCTGTCTTAGCTTCTCCTACCCTGATTTCCTTCTTTGGGTAGAGCCATCCTCCAGCCACACTCCTGGCTCTCTGGAGAACCCACTCCTCTTCAGGACCCCTCGTTGGGGGTGGGGAGCATCTGGGGCCGCACTTGGCCATGCCTGTCATGGGCTCCTGCGGCCCTTCAGCAGGTATCATTACTGCATAACAGACCCATCATTCTGCATTAATCTGGGATTCGTCATGATAGCCATGACCATAATTAATTTATTTGGTATTAATGTGGATGAAATATGTACTGTCCTTTCAGGGGAAATCAGGCTGCCTATAAGCATTAGTTAAAAGGACCATTAAAATCAAACCTTCCCCAGATCCATTAGGCGAAGTCTTTCATCCTGAAGAAGATAAAGTTCTGCTGTGTGAAGTGTCATGAATAATTAGGTTGATTGCTGTTTTAAACTCTGCCCCTGCTTCCCTGGCCCTCCCGCCTCCCTCCTGGCGTGGGAGGCTCACCTGTGGCAGGGTCCTCTCCGCTGCACCCACCCTTCCCCCTCGCCTCCAGGGCGGTGGCATGGCTCTGTGTCTCCGTGGCCAGAACGGGGAAAGGCCTTCGGGGACCCGGTCGGCGGTTCTTCCCGTGTCCCGTGTGTCTGTTGCTCCTCCCTCCCAGCCTGGGAGGCAGTGTGTGGCTTCCTCTGCCGTGGTGTCTGTCCAGAAAAGGGCGAAGTGGGGAGAAATATGAAGCAGCACTTTCTACACTGGGATCTATGCTCTCTGGCCTGAGCGTCTCTGGGGCTACAAGTGGCTTCCCAGGGCTCCTCTGGATCCCACCGTCCCAGCATGTGCGGGAGCAGGGCTGGGGCTCCCCTGCTTGGTGGATGGTGGGGAGGCACAGCCCCTCTCTGAGGACGAAATACATTTTCCCAGCATTTACTGTTGCCCGGCCCCAGAGGCTCTGGGGAGAGGTGGGCCACGGGCACTTCGTGCACACTTCCTCAAGAGCCTGGTCCTCCAAAAAGATAAGCCCAAAGGTGGGTGGTGACAGCCTGTCCAGGGGTGGACTTAGCAACTCCTCCCACTGTCCCCACGGATGGATAGGGGTCAGCCGGGCAGTGTGGCACACTGGAATGTCAGTCTTAGGAAAGCAAGGGACACAAAAGAGCCCAGGCACCAAGTGAGGTAGCCAGGTGGAGGCCCAGACGCCCGAAGGATGCCCAGAGGTAAGCTGTGGGGGAGGCTGATGCTCCTGCTCAGTGCAGGGTGGGGTAGGCAGGGTTGGAAGAGGTGGGGCGAGGTGTGGTGAAGCCAGACCCGCCTTTGCCTTTTCCTTGTCTGCTGCCCCATAGACGCTTCGGCACAAAATGCACAGCCTGCCAGCAGGGCATCCCCCCGACCCAGGTGGTCCGAAAGGCCCAGGACTTCGTCTACCACCTGCACTGCTTTGCCTGCATCATCTGCAACCGGCAGCTGGCCACAGGAGACGAGTTCTACCTCATGGAGGACGGGCGGCTGGTGTGCAAGGAAGACTATGAGACCGCCAAGCAAAATGGTGAGCAGCACAGCCCTGCAGCCCCTCCAGGCCTCTGTCCTGGCCATGCTGTTGGCTTTTGCTGCCCTTCTTTCCCTGCCCTACCCTTCTGTCTGAGCCCAGTGTCCTGGTCCTGTCATACTCAGCCTCTCGAGTGGTCTTCCCAGCGCACCTCGATTACACTTAATTCTGAACAGCCCACCAGCATTTGAGCCTTTACTAAAGCGGTGGTTGTGAGTCTGTGCTTGTCTGCTGTGGGCTTGGAGCAGCCGGCACCTTCTTATTACCTTGGTAGCTCCGTGCCTGGAGCCAGGAGTGCTGAGCGTTAGCTGGGAGTTTGGTCCTCAGTGGACACGTGGGCCTGCTCCTGAGCTTTGCACCTCAGGGTGCACACTTACCACAGTGCCTTCATGCCCCAAAAGCTGTAGGTGAGACCCCTGCACTGGCCTGCATCCCCTTCCCAGGCCAACTGTTTCTCAGCTGAGTTTATCAAGGCCAGGGACTGAGGAGTGCTGACTGCCGAGGTGTGCGGTCCCCTGCTGTAGAGCACATGGCCGATTCGTGTGCTGAGGGAGGAGGGGGAGGAAGATTTGGTGCATGTGTATGGCATGGTCCCTGATGGCCTTATCACTGCACCCCACTGCCTCGATGCCTTCACCTACATCGTGCAGGGAGTGCTTGGCTCAGCCAAAGCCTTCACAGGCCGCACGGGAACCTGCCTTTGCTGGCAGCCAGGCTGCTGCTGCCCCTCCCGAGCATGCCGTGTGCTTGGGCAGCGTGGGTCTGTCCACACTGCACTGCGTTCTCCTCAGCGGGGTGAGCTGCTGTCCCTGCTGCAGCCCCAATCCCTAGATCCTCGCTCACAGGGCCCCTGGGGGGAAGAACTTGGGATTTGGCCAAGCCAAATCTAGAAATCTCAGAATCATGAACTCATGAAAGATCAAGACCGTTTTACTAGAATTTTTATCAGCTCCGAGTGCTACTCAGCAGTGGAAAGCAGCCACTGCTGAAAGCTGTGGGCTTGATGGAAATAAATAACAAAGGAACCAACCATTTTGTGTATCTCCTTCCAGATCTTTCCTGGGCTCACACACTGTATCCAAACAGTATGTGGGGAAATGAGCTTTTTGCTATTAAGAGCACCATTGAATAAGGTGTCTGTGGTGGCAGAGGCGGAGGTCTTTTGTAGGGCCCTTCGGGTGATGGAGCTGGGCCAAGCCTGGCTTTGCTGGGATGGACACGGGGGATGGCTGCCTATGGCAGGGGCTTCCTCACTCTTGGGGACCTCCTCTCCCTCTTTCTCCAAAGCTCTGTCCTTCTCACATGTGCCGAGGGCCTGGTCTGCTCCCCGGGGAGACTGGTGGCCTCTGTAGACCCATTCCAAGCCTCTGCCTCCATGCACTCATCCACCCTGGCTCCAGAAAACTGCACCCTCTTACCCTGGAGCCCATCTGGAATGAGCTGGGTGGCTTGTCAGGGATAAGCCAGGCAGACAGACTCAGCAATAACGAGATGCCGGCGGAGCTCGGATGCTCTCAGGAGGCCCCTCTGATGCGTTCCGTGGCTTCTCCCGCTGTGGTCAGAGCGACCCTTGGTGCAGCAGGGAACGCTGATCTGTGTGGGCTACTCCACTGTCTCTTTACTTGTTTTAGTTTCTCCTTGCTACCTTATGCCTTCTTGCAGGCTTAAAATTTCCTCCTTGAGCTCAACAAAAGATCTGATATCAGCTCTTGGCCCTTAGTGTAAATGATTTTGTTCATCTGTCCCATCTCCTTGGCCATATGCATTTTCAGTAGAATGAGGTTACATTTTATGCCAGAGACAAGTTCTAGGAGACCTTGCATAATTCAAAACTAACACCCAGGAAGATGACTTTTCCCTAGGAATGGAAGTAACAAAGCAGAGGGGGACGTATTCTGCTCGCACACCGATCCATAAGCGGTGAAGTGCATCTGGGCCTTAACGCTACTTTTTATTTTCTCGGCATTATCTCTAGCACCTTGCCGAATGCTCTTTCCTAAATTAACAGCCCAAGGTATCATGGTCTTGCTTGCCCTTCCTTATAGTGTTTTATCACATTTAACTTCCGCACCAAAGGTATTGATTTTTGGGTACATTTTTCAGCACAAGCACTGCCACCACTACTTAATGAATACTTGGATGACATTGTTATAGGGTATAAAAAAGATCTTAAATTATAATAACAGTGAATTTTAAAATAAAAGCATAATAGTTCCCATAATCACAAGAAGAAAGTCCCACACTCACGAGTGGTGTGGTGGCACCCATGTGCCACACACCAGAGTGACAGGTATACCCCAGGGGCAGTGCCATCTGGCTGTGGTGAAAGTAATTCTAATTCACTGGGCCAGTCTGTGTGTGTGTGTTTTTAAACCTATTTAGAAATTGATTCTCCTTCATTTAAAACTTCTTTCTTTTGAGACATGTTCTTACTGTACTTCCCAAGCGGAGCTCAAACTCCTGGACTTAACTAACCTTTCTGCCTCAGTCTCCTGAACAGTTAGGCTTGTGAGTGTATGATATCAATCCTGGCTCATGTTTTCGATCTTTTTCCTTTTTTTTTGGTTATACTGGTGAGTGAACGCAAGGCCTTCACACACTGAGCTACATCCCCAGTCCTTTTTTCTTTCTTTCTTTTTTACTTCGATTAGCAACAGTTAAGTTGCTACATTGCCCAGTCTGGGCTTGAACTTGTGATCCTCTTGTCTCATCCTCTCTGAGTGCTAGGACTGCAGGAAGGCACCACCATGCCTGACATAGTTTTATTGTTTAAAAATTTATACGTAAAGACTATACATATTACAACTACATTTCATATCTGCATACTTCAAATCTGCTTCAGTGTCGTGCTGTTAACACTGTAAACATGGACAGACGGGACTGACTGCTTAAAGAGCTTGGAGGTCTGTCTGTCTTGGCATTACTCTACATGATCGCTGAAAGGCTGTGGGTGCCCCTACCCTGGGCACTCCAGGGAGAGTTGAGAAGAGTCTGAGATGGCAGTGGTTCTGCTGAAGAAAACAAGTGCAAGAAAAGAGACCTTGGGCCTCCACTCTGTGCTTTGTGCCCAAGTGCAGTGCGGCTGTGCAGCTCCCAGGAGGCGCTACCCTTGCCGGGCAGGCCGTGTGGCCCGGGCTGGACAAGAGGAGCTTGCTTGGCCTGGCCGCTCACTCATCAAGGAGGTGGAAGCCAGGTCTTCTGACTCTGACCGAGACTTGCGAGGACTAATGTGTGCGGAGCTTGCAGCCTGCTCCTATATACAGTACTTGCGGCTTGCTCCTGTATACAGTATGTGCTTACTTTGCTTTGGCTAGTTGATCGTTACAGCCCTGGGAAAGACTGCCTAGGAGAGTGTCCGCCATGACAGAAGCGTGGAATTTCCTGTTCGGGCTGATGTAAGGCCTCTGAGAGGCGGGGCATGTCCCCGCAGGGAGAGACTGGGAGCCAGGGGCCCAGGGACCGTGGGCTTCTCTCAAAGGCTGCACTGCGGGAGTGGGCCCCGTGGGTGGGATGGGGCCCTGGTGGGGCCCTCCCTCTCCTGCTCTGCCCAGCAAACGCAGGTGCACACAGCAGGGGAAGGATGGAGGCCCGGCCCGTAGGGCTGTTCCAGCTGGGCTGACCCCAGGACGTTGGTTTCCACTGCAGATGACTCTGAGGCAGGGGCGAAGCGGCCTCGGACCACCATCACAGCGAAGCAGCTGGAGACCTTGAAGAATGCCTACAAGAACTCGCCCAAGCCCGCCCGGCACGTCCGGGAGCAGCTCTCCTCCGAAACAGGCTTGGACATGCGGGTCGTACAGGTGAGATGCTGGTGCTCCTCTGTCCTCTAGGGGGCTGGGCAGGAAGGGACGGTACCAAGGGCAGGACCTCTGTCTGCGCCCTCTACCCTGGAGACGCTTGGGGAACGTGGTGACTGTCACTGGTGAATGCTGGAGTCCACAGGCAGAGTTCCGAGCCTGGGGGACGGGCAGTCCCGCACTCCTCTGAAGCGCCAGTCTGTCCTCGTCCACCTGCCCTGGGAGTCCCACAGAGTCTGGCTGAGTAGATTCCCCCTGAGTGTCCCTTGTGTTGTGTGGCAGGTTTGGTTTCAGAACAGAAGGGCCAAGGAGAAGCGCCTGAAGAAAGATGCGGGGCGGCATCGCTGGGGGCAGTTCTATAAGAGCGTCAAGAGGAGCCGGGGAGGCAGCAAGCAGGAGAAGGAGAGCTCCGCAGAGGACTGTGGGGTCAGTGACAGTGAGCTGAGCTTCCGAGGTGAGCTGGGCTGGAGGGGCGAGGCCAGGGCCCAGGGCAGTCGGGGGCAGTCATCCGTGCTGGCAGGAAGGAGACCCTGCCAACTCCCTCCCTGAACAGAGACCTGCAGTGGGGTAGAGGGGGATCCCGTATGGTGCGGCCAGGAGTGGAAGATGAGCGCAGTTGCTCAGATGTGAAAGCTGGATCCCCTGGGACATGGCTGTCTTGTGGTCCTGAGGCTTCTCTTCTTTTTCTGCCAACAGAGAGCCCTCAGCAGCCCACGCAGCTGTGAACCAGGCCTTTCCCCCAGCCCGTTCCTGGTCTCCTCCCCTTTGTGGGGACACTGGCCTCCTCTCACGGCCCTCTAGAATGACCTATGGGTTCCCCAGCCTGGGAGAGCAGTGCTGTGAGTGCATGAGATGGAGCTGGCTGTTCCTGAGACCCTCCGCCCACCACGCACTCCGCCCTGTCCTTTGCACACAAGCTTTGCAGCATGTGCGATACTCACATTTGTGCCACACTGCACATATCTACATCCTGTGGATCCTCAGGCTGTTTGCAAATAATCATAACTGTTTTCCATTATTGAATCCTGCCCATGGAAGGTATTCTGTTGGGGGAAGGGAAGTGTACTGATCAGAAACTTGGTTTCCAGTGTGGCTCTGTCAAGTGGTTGGCTTCTTGGGAGCCTCATCCTCCCCAAGGAGGGAAACCACCTCCTTGCCCGGCTCACAGAGCTGCCAAGGGATCAGTGAACACAACGGCTGGGGACGTGCTTGGGAAAGCTAAGCACCTTTGTGCACGTGGAAAGGAGTAGCCCACGGCTCGCACAGAGGGCCCCGGTTATAGGGCAGCTAAGCCTCACTCATCTTCCGCTCCCTTCGAAGGGCACGAGCTCCCCACCTGTCATTTTATTTGCCCAAGCAGAATGGGGCCCTGGAAGGATGGGTGTTGATATAGGATGAATTTATATGGGAATTGATGCCTGGGTCCCGACAGAAACAGAAAAAGCAGCCTGTGGGATGGAGGCCAGAACAGATCACCCGCCTCCTGTATTATAGAGGAGTCCGATGCCCCTAGAAGGTCTGAGCTCAGAGGTTCATGGAGCCCAAAGATCAGCCTCCTCAGATCACAGGGCTGCCCGAAGACAGTCCAGGAACTTTATGCTCACTTTCCAGCCTCTTAGTAGATTTGGGAAAGACATTTAAAATCTCCTCAGAGGTGTCTAAATCCATACCTGGTGTACCTAGAATTGTTAAAGCTTGTTTTGTGGCTCATTTCTATTGGGTACAGGTGGGTCCCACATTAACATATCAGTGGTTTTCTGAACAATAAATAACCCTTACTTCTTAAGATTAAAACTGTTCAACCTGTTGGAGAGATGAATTCTTTTATGTGGCAAAGATCCCACTGTATCCTCTTAAGGAAACTCTTCAAGAAACAAGAGGTTTATTTGCTTTAATGAAGTTATTCTTTGCCCTGAATGAAGAGCTTACTAGAGAAACCAAATGCTTTGATATTGGACCTCTTTTCCAGGTAGACCAGAAGGATTCTGTACACATGGCTAAGAGTGATCTCAGCTGCCCTTTCTATATGGTCTGCTTGGTCCCCAAATAAGCACATTCCTTAGCCTGAAAGCTTTTGGAGTACATCTCGTCAGCAAGTAGTTTCTACTGTGATGTGGATAACACAACACACCCAACCCAGAGCATTTGTACTCCTTCGTGTAGCCTGAGTATCTCTGTACATGAACTGTACAAGACCACAAAGCTCACCAATCATTTTCCAGCTTTCTGGGTCTTGGGCTTCAGTCTCTGGGGGTGTCTCTTCTGTGTAGCCCCTGACTCAGACTGGTCTCTGGGGATCAGGCTGACACACTGGTGGCTGTGGTTGTGGGCATCTTCCCTGGTCTTGTGTATTCCTAGGTTGTGAAGAGCAGGGACCACTGCAGTCCTCACAGCTGACAATAAATCTCCATTCTTTTGTCCACAGAGGATCAAATTCTCTCAGAACTTGGCCACACCAATAGGATTTATGGCAACGTGGGGGACGTTACAGGCGGACAGTTAATGAATGGGAGCTTCTCCATGGATGGGACAGGACAATCCTATCAGGACTTGAGGGATGGGAGCCCCTATGGAATCCCCCAGTCTCCATCCTCCATATCATCCCTGCCATCCCACGCTCCTTTGCTGAATGGGCTGGATTACGCGGTGGACAGTAATTTGGGCATCATTGCGCATGCAGGGCAGGGAGTAAACCAGACACTGAGAGCCATGGCTGGGGGACCCACCTCTGACATCTCCACAGGAAGCAGTGTAGGCTATCCCGACTTTCCAACTAGCCCAGCCTCTTGGCTCGATGAAATGGATCATCCTCCTTTTTAAACTCCTCTCCTCCCCATCCTGCCTGTCCTGGCTTGAGGGAGTATCTTCAAGGATCAAAAGAGACTTGCCTCTAAAGGATCAAAGGTGCGCCCATGTGAATTTCCATTATTTTCAATGGAAGTCCTCCGCTGGTTCCTAGAAGGCCGTCAGACCACGTTAGGGCCTCGCTTTCTTGGAGGTGGCGGGAGGGCAGCCCCGCCTCACACACAGCACAGGGCTGGACAGCCTAGGGCTCGAGGGGCCGGCTGTTGGCTCTCTCCCCTCCGGCCCCACTGGGAGGCATGGGCTGCTCAGTGCTTTGGCGGCATGAGGCGACTGACAGGCCACCTCGGCCTGGGGACTCTGCTCCAACGGTTGTCCCTCACACAGTGCCTCACACACCAGCGCGCTCCCTAGAATCAAGATTCACGAGATGATGGCATCACAGCCCCTTGAGTGTAATAAAATGATTTCTGGACCGCTCCAATGAAGGCCTGATTTTCAAAATTACAAAGTCAGTCACTAATGGTTGGTGAAAATGTTGACGGCCACAGTTTGATACTAAAAACACACTCCCTCCCTTTTTGTTCGTTGCTGTGAAAATATGACTTCTTTTTTACTTGGAAGTACAGACCAGAGAGTATTGATCAGTTTTGGTTTTTAAGGAATCACATCTATATTGCTGAATCCCTGACGGCAAGAAAAGTGGTTTTCACTGTAGGTGACTCCTGCGGTGAGAGCGCAGTGGCCGAGAGTCCCCTTGATACGTGGTGTGCCTTTTTAATTTACTTGTATCATCTGTCCCCCAGACAGGATGTGGGCTACAAAATGATCACAGCTAGACTGTGGGAAGAATTGAGAGACAATCAGAGAAGACACACATTTGGATCCCAAGCGTGCAGTCCGTTTAGCCTCCTTGCAGATGCCAGGCTCCCAGAGAGCTCCGCCTCTTGTCACATCCAACCGGGAGAGTCTGCTCTGAGGGAGTTGGTTTAGATGAGCCTTTGAGTCTATTCCTCCCCTTTCCACGTGAAAGTGTCCTCTGCTGTGCAAGCTGACTCAGTCACAGGACAATTTTGGTCTCTTCTAGGAACCAGGAATATTTTCTGGCCTAGTTTGGTTAGGAGGAATAAGTTAGGGAGTAAACTCAAAATTGTCAAAAGGGTTCCAAGTGCTCCTTGAGCTGCGTCTCTCTGAGTGGCTGCCTGGACTCATGCTGGACTCTGGTCCTGCACTCAGAAAGCCAGAGTTCTATGGCTACTTTGGCATGCAAGGACTCCCTCCATGCCACTGAGCTGGCAAGGGAAGGCCAGTCCCCGCTTTGCGGGCTGCTGCCTTGTGACAGGTTGCACTTCAGTGCGATCGCGATGCTCTCCTGGGAATTCCAGATCTCCAGTTTGCAGCTAGGAATTTAAGCCAGCCAAGACTCATGCCTGCCCTTGAGGGAAGCAGGGCTTGCTTCTTCTAGCTGCACAATCTCTTAAGCTTGGTGGGTTAGGAAAGGGGGAGAAGGCATTGCCTGTCTTCCACATGGTGAGACCAGATGCCCTAGAGACCCTTCCTTCTGTGAATGGTTGATCACATTTTGAAGACTGTGAAGTTTAGCCCTGTGGGAGGCAGACTGAAGGGAGAAATAAGGCCGTTCCTCTGGCTGTTGCACCATTTATAAGCCCCCTTTCAGGACTTCACTTAGTTCAACTGAACTGCTTTGAAGACGTCAGTAAACTCCTTCTGGCTCCTTTTCTCTGATCAGTTTTGTGTTGTGCCCTTGTTTTAGGGTGCACTGCTGCCACCCTGACCTTGCCTGTGGCATCTGCAAATGTAGACTTTTTTGAGGTTCCCTATTTTACAGATGATGGTGTAAGTACATCTAATTCTGCGCTACTGAAATTCCCCAACAATGTGAATGGTATTTAGAGCTGGAGACACAAATGCTACACAAGAAAACATGTGAAGGAAAGGAAACTGCAGCTTCTTAACACATTGCTCTAGGCAGGCTGCATATAACACACAGGCAAAACCCTGTGTGGGACCATCCAGCTGGAATCAGCTCTGTCAGGTGACCACGTCACCTTGTCTAGTTGGGTTAGTATCACTTGGGTTCAGAGGCACTTCCTATCTTTGATGGGTGCAGCACTGGTGAAGATCAGTTTGAGCTGACCAGTTTTCCTTTTGTAATGAGTTCATCATACTCCTAAGTCAGTGCTGGAAGCGTGGGAGGCTGTCATTCACACCAGCAAGTCTTGCGAGAGCTCAGCAGGCAGCCGGTGGAGTCAGCTACGGTGCCGGGTTTCATCTGCGAGCTGGCGAGATGGAGACCTCGGGACCACTGAGCAGAAGGCCAGGACAGTGTCACGCCCATTCCGAGCCACCTCCCTAGAGCATACCAAAAGCACTGGTGCCCAATCAGAAGCACAGCCCCGATAGGTCTTAGATTTGAAGTGATCTTTCTGCAAGTTGTGTGGTGGGCGGGCCGGTGCCACCGATGAGCACTGGACACTGAAACCATCCCTTGTTTCTTCTGTGGTTGGAGACGGAGAAGAATAGGACATTTCCTTCAGATTCCCTCAGACGCTCCCCCACTGCTGGGCAGGCTGTAGTACTGGGGCACCAGGTCCTGCCCAGTAGCTGTCTTCCCCTTGCTAAACGACTTGCATACATTTTTAAAAAATGAAGCGAGAACTTTAGAACCATTTACAGTATCTGGGACTATCTGTGGCCCTAAGAGACCATTTTCCAGCCTCTCCCCTCTCTGCAGTGCCTGCCAGCAGGCATTGGAGGAGGAAGCTTCTGAATACCGGGGCAAATTAATGTCCCCTCAGTCTCTCACCCCGAACTCCTAGGGGTGATTCATATAAGTAAAACTCAGAAATGAGTGACTCAGTGGCGAACTCTGCATTTTCCCCAAAGTAGTAAGTCCATAGAAACAAAATTCCCAGTCAGGGTTAACATCTCCTCCCACATGCTGAAGTTAAATCACGGTGTTGGAAAGTGGTTTTTGATGCCCCTTCAAGGATGTGCTGTTCAACCTCAGGCAAAATCCCTTCACTTTTCATACTTTTTCTTTCCTGCTTCATCTGTTACAGACACATGGAAGATAAACATACATCACCGCACTGGTAATGTTGGTCCTGTTGATTAATATAGTAAAACAACAGGGAAATTATGGCCTCGCAAAGCACTTGGCAGAGTCCTTGAAGGTTCTTTGTGTTTTTTTTATGTGTGCCATTTTAAAACATAAGATTTGTGATACAATTGGAGGCTATTGGATCTTCATTCTTAAGTTCACTTTGCCAGAAGTATAAAAAAATCTGTAGAAGCTGGGCATGTTATAATCCAAGCTTCTCAAGAGGCTGAGGCAGGAGGATCTTAAGTTTGAGGCCAGCCTGCGCAACTTGGCAAGAACTTGTCTCAAAATAAAAAATTTAAAGAGCTGGGGGTTTAGCTCAGGACATGCTTCCTAGCATGTACAAGTCCCTGAGTTCAATCCCCAGTATTGGAAACAAGATTACCCAAAGGACTGTCTTCTTTCAGGAGGTATTCAAAGCTTCTTAACAAATGCTGTTTTGTGACAGTCCACGGTAACACCTAAACCCCACACAGCTCCTCCCACATGCCACAATTGACACCTTGGTTATAACCATGGAATTAATGACCACACCTCCTCGGCCAGCTGGGTCTGGAAGGACTGAGGAAGCTCATTTTTAAACATTGCACTTTAAAAATTGGAAACCCTGAGATGAAAGAAAATTCAATTAAGCGGAAATGAGTTTTGTTTTATTGCCCGCTGCTGACGGGCTCTGGGCATGCTGAAGCCAAATAAAAGCACATCACGGGCTCTCTCTTTCTTGGATTGGTCAACTGGCCTTTTGCAGTAGTTGCTCCTACTGCGCTGACACAGTGATAGGAGCCAATAGGAGAGAGCTCAGCAGTCATCCCACCCACACTCTGCTTTAGGACCGCCACACTGAAAGCACAGTTTCATGCTGCTAGCTCTGGTGAGGAGACAGCTGCGGATCAGGGAGCCGCCCCGCATTTCTTTGCTTCGAGGCAGAGCCCAGGGCGATGGGCAAGGACGCCCCGCCCTCACCTGCGCCTGCGTGAGATGAGGACCACACTGTACCTGCCTGCTTGAGGACTGTGTTCGGCTTAACGAGCAGGGTTAGGGCTGCAGGACCCCGGAAGCTGCTCTGAAACTTCGAAGTCCCGGATGCCCTCCGCTCTGGATTGTTGCCCTCCTTCTCCCCAGTGTAAATTTTGTACAGTTAAAAATAAATAAAAGTCCCGTTTCCTGGAGAAAAAAAGAGACAATAACAACAAAAAAGGCCCCACTTATCTATTGCTATGTGACGCAGAGAGCAGAGCTGGTGCGTGTGTTTACGCCTCCTGTGTTGGCATGAGATGTGTACGGTAAACTGTGTACAATAAATACGGACGTTCTTACAAGCTGTTTGGCTTTTCATCTGGTTTTCTGGACATTTTCTCTTGACAGAATAGAAGGCGGGGCTGACAGCTGGGACCCTTTCATCACCAGAAGGAAACCAAAACTGTAGTATCAAACGCCAGAGCTACATCGCACCATAACATGGCAGCATTCCTCAGTGAGGAGCCGCTGGAGGAGGCTCCCTCGTTTTGCTGATGGTCATTTCCTGGGCGCACAATCACTTGTCCTTGGAATGAAGAGAATGGGCAGAAAAAATCTGTTGACCACACAATTTTTTACTGTTTGTCCTCTCACATTTCAAATTCTTTCACACTTATAATTTTCTCCCTAGAGAAAAGATGTGCGGGGCCGGGGAGTTAGCTCAGTGGTTCCGGCGTCTGTCTTGCAAGCGCAAGGGCCTGGGTTTGATCCCCTGGTAACCACATAACAGTGCTGGGCGTGGAGACTCAGGCCCAGCAGCAACCAGTACCACATACCACAGTGCCGGGCGTGGTGGCTCACGCCTGTAATCCCAGCACTCGGGAGGCAGAGGCAGGAGGACTGTGATGTGAGTTTGAGGCTGAGCTCAGGGCCAGCCTGAACCACAAAGCGAGACCCTGTCTCAAAAAACCTAAAAAAAAAAAAAGATGTGCAAATGGCTACAGCAGGGACAAGAGGATAGAAAAACTCATCTGGATGCCTCACAAGCATTTTCTAGGAAAATTTCCGTATGGGTATTTTCCCCCTACAAATATGTTACTGGCTAGGCCCTGATGTTTAAGAACCCAGGGCCTTGTGCATGCTAGCAAGGGCTCTGCCCCAGCTATATGGAGGCTCTTATTAAAAACAAATATGAAATGATATAGCTATATCTTTAGAACTGGAGTCTTAGTGTAGAAAAATTAAGAGCATAACTTGCTTTTTAGTGATTACTCTTGTACAGATGAAGATCCAAACACAACTCATTGTCTAATCTAGTGGCTACAGGTTGGGGATTTAGCCTGCTTTTGTAAACAACAAGGGCCTGAGTATGATCCCCAGTACTGCAAAAATAAATAAATAAATAAAATAAAAAACCAATTTAATAACTATTAAGACACACGTGGCTATTTACGCTGCAACTAATTAACATTAAATAAAAGTTAAGTATCACACCACGTACATTAAAGTGCTCACTAGCTGTTTGTGACGAGTGGCTCTGGTTGTTGGACAACACAGATCGCAGACTTTTCTATCACTGCAGAAAGCTGGACGGTGCCCACAGTCTGACCAGGGAGGATGGGCAGGGAAATCTTTTTTAATTGATTTTATTGGTATATTTTATACATACATTATAATCACATTCAGCATGGAGAATTTGTACCTGTACATGGAACATCTTGATTCTCATTTTTAGGGAAATCTCATCCATCACAGTGTGATAGATATTTGGAGATTTCAAGATTTTCCTTTAGAATTAGTTTTCCCTAAGTGCTCAGAATGAAGAATTCAGAAGCTTCTCCCGCAGCGGTAGTGCCGACATCTCTGCCATTCTGTGTGTGGCACTGCTAGTCCCTTTCCCGCCTTTGATTTTCTTCTCCCCTCCCTTGCCTTCCCTTTACCTTCCCTCCTTCCTTAGTTCGTTTTCCTTTTATTCTTTTTTTGTTCAGTCATTGGACAGCAGCTCCTCGCAGATTTCTTTTTCTGACAGACTTTCCAGAACAGCTGCTTAAAGGAGAATAATAAATGAACTGGCCAGAAAGCATTAAGTAAGATCCACTCAGGGAAATAGTGCAGGCTCCACAGTGAGTGTTTCCGTTCTTTCTCCTGAGGCCTAGTATTCTATTCAGCTAAGGTCATATAAGGGTAGGAAGGGATCAAAGGTCATGCCGTGAATCTCAACCAACTGCTAAGCCAGAAGTAAAATCATTAAGAGAGATAAGCTTCAACATATCTGAATGTATTTCCTTACTCTAAATCTTCAGATATGGTCTAAGTGTAAAGGGAAGATGTTCCAATCCTTAGAAGATGTTGCTTCAATGTCGTCATTCAGAATTATTCTGCTGCCTTTCCTTTTTTTTGAGATAGGGTCTCATTTTTTTTGAGACAAGGTCTCCCTTGTAGTTCAGGCTGGCCCTGAGCTCAGCCTCCAACTCACATCACAGCAATCCTCCTGCCTCTGCCTCCCGAGTGCTGGGATTACAGGCGTGAGCCACCACGCCTGGCACTGTGGTATGTGGTACTGGTTGCTGCTGGCGTGAGTCTCCACACCCAGTATGGTATGTGGTTACCAGGGATCGAACCCGGGCCCTTGAGCTTGCAAGACAGGTGCCAGAACCACGGAGCTAAATCCCGGGCCCCTGCTGCCTTTCTTAATAAAGCCCCACTGCCTGGCTCACTCAGGGCACAGGGATCAACACAGCTGGGATAATCAGCTGGACTGTGGCTGGTGCAGGGAGGTAAACACTGCTCAGTCACCGCTGTTGGAGAAACACTATGGAGTGAGGAAGAGGGGAAACTATGGTGACAGAATGGAGCCCAGGCAGTGGGACATCCTTCTAAAGGGAATCATAAAACAAACAATCCATATTATTAAATACAAGCCTCTTAAATAATCAGCTCCTGCCCTAGGAAGAATCTACGGTACCTTTTCTGGTAAAGCAGACATGGGCTTTGGCCTGTGACATGGACCTATTTACGACCTTTGCACTCATTTCCCCCCCCCCCCTTTTGCCAGTGTGATTTCAGGATTTTCCTTTAGAATTCTTCCTTTTGATGATTTAACAAAAAAATTTCACTTTTGGGTACACATTTAGTTTTATTGTAACAAAGCAACTTGCACACTTTGAACATTTAAAACTGTGTATCACCTTTTCATTTCCAGTGGGAACAAAAAAGAATTTAAAAATAAACCAACAAAATTACAACAGAGAGTGTCAATTCCACATAGGACTCTACATGTTAAAAAAAAAAAAAAATCGGGAGTTTCGTACTCAGGAGAGCAGCTCCCTCACTGTAATCTACTGAAAGTCAGCCCTTGACACAAGGGTCTGGCTAACAAAACAAGGACCCGACAGGTTCTGCTGGCTTCCCACTGAGTGGCAGGGGCTCAAATCATTAGGAGAGAACTTTATTCTAAAGTGTCATCTTAAACTGCAAGGATATCCGTTTACAAGGTAATACTGCTTTGACTTTGGTACTCTTCCTAAACACAAAAATCCAATTTAGATACTATACACAATCTAGTTTTATAATTAAATCAAATAAATCACAGGCTGTTCCTGACAAGATGGACGCCTTCCCTTCTCAAAATGCTGATATGGCCACCAATGGGGACGTGGGAGGGGCTCCCGAGGAAGCGGGCTGCACACGACAGGACCGCCCAGTGGACCACTGAGCTGGTCACAGCTGACAGGGCCGACAGAGGCTGAGCTGTCCCGAGGGACTCTTTAAGAAAAGATTTATTGGATTCCTGTCGTTTGCCAAGCCTGGACCAGGATCTCCTATGCCGGGAGGTGCTTGGGGATTTGGGAAAGGCTGGGTACTGCTTTAGGAAAGATAAAATATAGACCCAAAAAAGTAGTCTTGGCACACATTTGAGTTTGAAACAAGCAGGTTTTTTTTTTTTTTTAGAAGGCCATTAAAATAGTAAATAGCTTTCAACAGATGGCTTCTACACAGCAATGGAAAGCACAGGTGAGGACTTTGGGGTTAAATCTCATATTTTAGTCACCTGGGACTTATTTATTATTGCAGGAAAACAAACATCCATAAAGTTGACAGCCTACTCCCCTCCTCTAAAGTGGAGTCCCTGAAGGTCACCTGCTCACTGGCCAGCTCAGGGGTAGGCTGCCCAGGCAGTGGCCTACAGAATTAAAGTCACTTTTTCGACACCTGTCAACTGTAGGGCTTAAAGCTCATCCGGCTGGAGGCATATGATAACCAAGAAACTGTATTACTGGTGGCCAGGACTTTTATATCAATATGTGTGCTGGCCTTTTTTTTTTTTTTTTTAAATCATTTTAACATTTAATGCTTCTCAATTAAAGTGATTTCCTGGAGTGGATGCCAAGCTTCGTTTAGAATGCGCATTAACCACTTTCAGCATCGGTAGTTAAAGGCACTGAGGGATTTAAACAGCAATCCACAAGTCTGTTCACTCCAGGTTTGGAGGAATAAAGCAGATTATAAACAATAATATATGTCTTTCTCTTCTTTTTTTGGAAGGGTTCCAAACTCACAAACAGAGCTAAAGTGCTATAAACATACGCAGGACTAAGCTCTGGGCTCCACAGTGTGCTCCATGAAAGCCACGGGCACTGGCGGTGCCACTTCTCATCCTGTGTGCGTGCTTCTGCACCTACTCTGAAAGAGCCTTTTATTACACAAAGCGCCCATCAACTGAACTTCCCTTCTAAATATTAAAATGGAAGGCTGGATCACTACGCAAGGGAGAGGAAAAATAAACCCTGGCTGCGAGGGAGAGACGAGAAATCCGCTGCCGCCGCCGTGGCAGCCCAGTCATCCCCTCTCTCCTCAAGGTCCCTCACAGTCCCACATATTCAGCTACTGCATTCAGTAGTCTTAGGTTTAATGCTCAATTCCCACCTAGAAGAGAAGTCCACCTTCAATGTCCAGAGTTCCACCGTAACAAAAATGTCTAGCCCCTCCTATGTTTTTCTTTTTTAGATTTTTGGAGACAGGGTCTCGCTTTGTGGTTCAGGCTGGCCC